>JAAFCE010008833.1:34936609-35059824 GCA_013389805.1 Trigoniulus corallinus | reverse complement strand
CCCCCCCCCCCATAAACACTGAATAAAATGTTTCAACACATTCCCGGAACAGGTGAGATACAATTACAAATAAAACAAGATTTTATATTCATAAGAATCGAGACTGGATAAAATCAAGTTTCTAGGGAGTGGATCAATTTGCGAATCGTCAGAAATTAAATAGCTTAACAATACCTATTTAATCTTATTTTTATTAAAGCTTTTATATCCTTCCATATGTGAACTTTACTGCGTTTCATGAATTTTACTACGCCTCGAATTACCAAAAACTGGTTTCCCAGAATGGCTGGATAGTAAATACTTGTCTAGGAACTCGTCCCGACGATAATCCTTGGCCTTTTTCATTTTCCAAGTGCGAATGCAAGTATTCTGCCTAAACTTCGGATCTAGTGTGGGTGTGAAAGTATAAAGATACAGTGAACCTGCCTGATTATGAAAAGATCTTTCCTGGCAGTAGACCTGTTGGAACTTTCTTCACCGTATCAAGTCTACAGTCCTGAAAACTGCCTAGAATATCGTTAGTGCTAAAGAGCCCTAGTCAAAAACCGGAATGCAGGGTCATTATTTTTGTTTTATTTTAAATAAATCACCGGAACATAAAACGAGGAGTTCTGTGCACTCTTAATTTCTGAGAAGTCATGGTGAATAGGTCGTGCTATTCAATTAAAGAGGAGGGATGAACTTGTATAATCAAAATTCCTGGAAATATTATCAAAAGATAGTATGGTGGAGAAAAGACTGGCATCCAAATCTGACAAAGAGAAACAACGAAAAACCAGGATTATATTGGTGATATGGTAGAAAGCAATGACTCAAACTCATTTACTTGCTGAACATCCCAAAGGGCGGAAATACCTGCAAAGTACAGTTAGTATTGGACAGATCAATCTTTGACTGCATTGTAGTTTGTTGAGCATTAGGAACAAATTCGGAACTACCTTTATATTTTCTGCATGACTAGGGTCATAGTCCAAAATTAACATCTCTGAACTGTTCTCTAATGTTCATCTTTTCCAAGAAACCGTTACGTAACCAGGTCCACGGTATGCCCATGACAATTTGGTCACGCTTGCTGGAGGATGAGAGAAAGTAACTGACCAGAAACAGAGCAATGAAAACGCTTCATGTTAATTATGGTACCTGTCACTGAAATCCGATGCACATTCCCTCAAACTCATTACAAATGATGAGATGCCAACTGAAGTGATAACTGAGATTAATACTGTACGCAGTGTCAAATTATATATGCAACTCACGTAAAACAATGAATTTCCTTAATAAAACGATGAGCATGCACTAAAAGATGACAATCTCAAACGCTTGCTACTGCATTCAAACTGCTGCAACTAACTAGTCACATACAGAGCCCATATTTTGGCACATACAGGCTCATTACCTCGGTACTTTGATGCCGCCAAACAGATATTATGACAAAGTTAACAGATGAATATTTTTAATCGCATGTAATCTAAAATTTCATGCAATGTACTCAAGTTGAAGACTCAAAATTAAAAACAGCACGGCTATAATGAATGAGTCAGATACTTGTAGGGGTATCATAAAAGGACCTAACCGCCGGCACAGCGTTAACATTAACTGAAAAATGAAATACATTTGTTAGATAAAAGGGCGAGGCTGAAGTGTGAATGAAACAATAAAAACGCTGACCAAAATGTTTTTTTTAACTAACGCACGAGTATTGCAAAGAAGGCACATGACCTGGACTAGCTATAATTCCTATAAAGAAAGGGCACCAGGTCAACCTAAAAAACTCGATTTCTGTCCACTTTTTTTTTATATTTCCTTGACTAACAATGGCCACTGGCCATCCAGGTGATGCTCTCCATAACATGAAAAAGAAACCTTTTTTGTTCATACCTTCTCTGAAAGACAGATGTAAATTAAAATATAATTGAAAACATCACTATAAATCTCTGAATATTGTGATTATTATTCATGGTCCTCTAATGAAAATCAACCACCATCGACATTTTTAATTGTGACCTGCACACGTCAAAGTTCATTGCCCTACCTAATACCCACCAGGATTTCCAACAAGCTAATTCATACCAAAAGTGGGCGACTAACGCTGACCACATGCGCTTATTAAGTCATCAATAACTGATCCCCCTGACTTTATGCAACACCAAACACAAGATGGGACAGCCCTTATCACATATAGAAGGGTATTCTCCTAAGACAAAAGATAAATTTAATCGATTTTCACATATCATTCATGCGGACAACGTCCCTTACTCAAGCCCTGAACAATTTTGTCATATTTTAGTTTACACCTAAATGATGAATAACAGGAAAAGAGACGAGAGAGGATACTAAAGAGGAGGGGGACTAAAGTTTTTTTTTTACGGATTTTCAAATGATAATAGAAAACTGCTGAAGAAAACGTTATATCATAATGCTCCTAGAAATTAATCACGCTTGATTTATGACTATATTTTATCTCAGCTTAACCCGTCAAGAGTATTGCCGTGTCCATCATCATTTGGCATCGATTCATAACACTACTTCACCACTACTCCATATCGAGGCTATCAAACTGAAAATCGTCAAGAGTTATCACTGGATGGAGAACACAATACTTTCCTTTTTTTAAACAAAAAAGTATTATGCATACAATATGTCATATACAATATTGAAACTGGGGCACTATAGAAAGGGCGAGAGTAGAAGCAACGAAGAAAAACACAAGACAGGGGTGAAAGATCATGACTATTGACATTGGAAGGAGTGTCAAATTCATTGAGAAGTTTCAAGATTCAGCTCAATTACCAAAAAAAACATCTTTACAATACTGCAGACTGCACTCACTCTAAAATTCAAATACAATATACGCTTTTTAACGATTTTAAAAAAAATCTCTGATAAGTCACACACACATGCACAATAGTCGATATCACCCCCAAACAAAACAATCAAACCTCAACTTCACTATGCTATGGGTGGCACTCAAGTACAAAGACTGTCCCTGTGGATTTTGGGTGTGAATAACACAACACGATGATTGGATGGAACGAAAGACAGGAGAGAAAGTGAAAATGGATGGAGGGTTAAAAACATGAAACAGGGGGAAATGTTACTATTCAGAGTTCACCAAACCATTTAACCCTTTTATCCGCCCTTTCATTTCATTGATGTGAACTGAAAAGAACAAATGTACACTACACAAGATCGCATACTCAACGACAAATTTATAAACAACTTCTGCCAGCTGAGAAAAAGAAAACATCATGTATTGTTTACAAAAAAAGGGGGATGAGAGAGAGAGAGAGAGCAAGTGAGGGACAGTGAGAGAATGAAAAAAGAAAATGACCATACCTAACGGGTTGACCATCTCCACAGTGTAAAATTAACATCGTTTGGAGCATAAAAATCGTTTTAGGGAAGGAATATAAATGGTGGTTTGTTTGGTTGGTCTCACACAAAACTTGTGAGTTGTGAGAGCCAGGGTGGGGATCCAACCGATCAAAAGTGAGGTTGGCACATGGAATGTAAGCACTCAGCGTGGATGGGAGTCCATATTGAGAACAAAAAACAAAGGAGATCTAGAACTCATAGTCCCGACCCTATGTCACTAGCAGAAATGCGGGTACAATGAAAACGACAATTCAAATGGCGATAGAGAGAGACAGAGAGAGAGACAGAGAGAGACAGAGAGAGAGAGAGAGGAAGACAGGGGAGGGGAAACTAAATAATTGCCAAAATTCAAGGTTACATTGATTTCGTCTTTGAACAACAATAATTCAGATGCTAACTTAACAGTAAATTGCAGATATTAATAAAGCTTGCGAGTGAGATTTCTTGTCACAATATCTTCCAATTTCTGTTTGGTACCTCTTTTCACTGTGGTCATTGTAACGAAGATTTAAAGTCGGTGAATAATTTAATAAATTCCCAGTGCAATTGTGCAGTTGGAAATCTAAAACCTAAAGTTACGCTAACAGTTAGAAATGCAGCATGCCAGGTTAAACTTTCAGAAAGGAACAATTCCTTGTTAATTAAGATTATTAGATGATGAACTACAATTCCTAACTGTAACCCCTCAAAGCATAATGTGCCTAAATTCAAAACTTTGCATGAATATTCAAACACTGGTACCACATTCAGAGAAGGAGACACGCGTTTCTAGAGATTAATCTCAGGAAAAGATGAAAAGATTCATTTTCATGCCCTACTGGCTTTAAAAAAAACCTTATTGATATAATAGTAAGCCCTAGTTCATGGCCCTTTTGGCACATACCATTTTAATATAAAGAAGAGGCCATACTGAACACGAAAACAGCTTATTCACTTCACACAAACCAACTTTAGTTTTATCAAAGCATCCAACCATTTCAGTTTAATTTGTTTTATTCACCAAGCGGCCAGTATAGAACATCATTCAAACCTTTTCAGCGCTTGTTTTGCATATAAATAGCTGCTTTTCTTTCTTAAAATGTAAATTTTGATAACGCACACACCTCTGGTCGTTTTCCAAGTACAATCTATATAATCCCCATGAACATGCCCAGCTAAATTTTGTCAAAACCCCTCTTTCCCCTATAGACGGGCATTAACAGCAAAATAGGTACTATAAAAATGGTGTATACTGCCTCTCTTATACATGTTTATTATTGTAACGCCTTACTAGCCTGTGTACAGGATCTATTCAACTTATTTCAACGTGTATCACTGTTTAATCAAACAAGGATTCTGATAGCACTGACATTTTGAGAGAGAAAAGAAGATAGAAAAGAAGATTTCATACACACACAAAAAAAAGGAAAAGCGGCTGGTAAAAATGTGAATTATTATTAGACATTAAATGAAAATAACATGACAATTGAAAAACTCGAGTGAAGAAAGCAGAGAGGCGGTGCTAATATTCACATTTAAAGCAAGATGAAACTTCTTAATAACAGCTGCAGCTGTTGGAGACTCTTCAAACCCAAAATATAATGAAAATGTCTTAAAAACCAATGTTTGGAGCAAAGAGATATTTACTGGGACGTAAACCAGACAGAAAGCAGAGGGGTTGTGCGGGACGATTTGTCGACAAAGGAGCAAAGAGAGGAGCAAGAAGAATTAATATGGCAGTAGAGGTCACTACAAATGGACACTGTCAGACCAAAAGCCAACACAGCTCAAGCCACATGGGCACATTTAATGACTGGTCGTGACGCGCCAAGAAATAAACAGGCAACTGATGCAGTACAGAGACCACATAACAAATGTCAGCTTCCTTCACGAGGGTACCAGTTTTAAGGAGGCACTTTTAATATTATTTACACCAACACTACAGAAATCCCCGAACTTGAAACTATACTAATAGATCTCACTTCGGAAAATTAACAACAATAAAAATACTGAAAAAAAGAGGATGTAGTCTATTATAAAGCACTCACAAGTTATTTAAACATTTCGCCTTCATTCAAAACAGTTAAAAAGCAGCAAACCCATAAAACATACACAAAAAATGGGGGAAAGAAAAAGGAGGACGAGGGAGGTCCGGGGTCGGGCTATACAGCCACAGACCTACGTCTGTTTAACTATTATACGTCAAAAATGACATAACTAAATAATACAATCAACTGATTCATTCATTATCTAACGTCAGCTTTCACTGAATCATATGCCGCCATTCAAAAATAAAGCGTTCACTTCAAAAATCGTCTTCTAACTTATCTTTCTCCAGGTCACTCCCTCACAAACAATGTGAATTTTTCAAAAAGTGACAGGCCAGAAGTCATCGACAAAAAGATAGAAGGAGGGTATATACGGTGAAACGGTGTGTGACGTCCCAAACTCCAAAAGATGGATGAAAAGGGATTTAGTTAGATCTTGCCTAGAATTTCTAGGTGGAAACAAAGTGTGCATGCCTGCATGCAGAGGTGAGGATAAATGGGCCTCTTACAGAAACAACAAAGCGGAAGAACTCGGAATAGGAGGGCAGAAAGGGGGGGGAAGAGGAATGAATGGCTTGGAATAAGGTCAAATGATATACAATCCTTTTTAAATCCAAGACAAATTGAGTTATAGCTCATGCACATAACAAACATAACGTAACACCAAAGAGAACCAAAAGGCAGAGAAAAACACTGGGGCAGAAAAATGAATGTCAGGAGGAAGTACTTGTGCATCTGCACATTATCTTTACCCAACAAATGCGCTGCGATGCATGACGTGATATGATGGAAAGTTAACAAAGCCACAAAAAATGGCATGACGAGAGTAAGGAAATAGAGATTTTGCAGGACAACTACAACCCAAGCAAGAAACAACACTAAAATGTAAGACTCATAAATAAAACCCAAATTGGACTCCATTAAAGACAAAAAAGCGGGCAAACAACTACGGCGCTTCCCAACTCGAGAAAATGGTAACGAAACGGAAAGATTAAAATCGCCATAAAGAATTTCTAAGTCTCTCATTAGCGAATTTAATTGCTATTATCACACAAAACAGTGACACCAATCACTATACAGTTTTGAAACGAGAGAATGCCCTAAGGGATGAAGGGTCATTTAGAGGCCGCAACGCGCTCGTAGAAATCACAAAATAAATTACAGTGGCCGACGCAAACTGACGCGACAACATCCACAAAATGCTCTTTCAAAACTGCGATGCAGGACACAACAAATGGGTAGTCATTCGGTTCTACGTTAAAACTCGAAATTAACGTCCAAACGACTCCAAATTTCACCTCTTACAATTCAGATACAGGCAACGCAGTAAATAGTCTTACAAGTACAACATCAACCACAGAGCGTCATAGTAATGAGAACTATAATAAAGTTACCAATGCCTAGGGTCGTCAGAGAGAATCTACTCGTAACTAGCAAACCACGCATAAGTACATATTGCTACTGGAGAGAGTCTAACACACTTCGTTAATACATAAAACCGTGCCCCAAACGATTCCGTCACAATGGCACAAATCACAACAGTCTGTAACATTCATTTTTAAGACGTTTACAACTCACACAAGAATAAAACCTTCAACACATTCAAAAGCCAACAGTGGACTTCCAACACACGTGTACAGTGAACATATTTTCGCTGACAAGCAACAACACTATTACAGTACTTTTTTTCCTGAAATGACCACCTATCAGCAATTTGACCAAATCAGTCATTAACATTCAACGGTGACACAAAATGTCACAGAACGCCTAGCAGGGTCGGATCCAGGGGAGCGCAATGTCTCAATGGGGTGCATATTTCAACTGATGCATGATACAACTTTGCAACTGATGAGGCATGTTTGCATTGTTATCCCCATTTCTATACTACCAGTCCAATGTGCAGTTGGCTAAACCACTGAAGATGGGACATTAAGGGGCAGTAGAGGACCTATTGTGATTGCTAGCTAGATTTATAGTACGGGATTCCGAATGGGCGCTTTGGGGCGCTTTTCTTTTTTTGAAGTTCTCCCCCTGTATCTGCCACTGACGCCTAGTCACTACCAGCCTTTGTGGCATAAATAAGGTTATGTGCCAATATGACGTCATTCAACGATGGTTGCTGTATCTCACTTCAGGTGTCACAAATCGCCGAGTAGACAAAGGCACATTATTGATGGATGAATGTGGAGACTGCCTCTCAAAGACAATCGTTCACTTGGAAGTTTATCAATAATCAATAAATTGAACGACCAACCATTTTAATTCGAAATGTGTCTCACTTTTCTGCCTCTCTTTTGTACCTCTTTCTCCTCCAGCCTTTGTTTTCTGCTATTAATTGAAGTTTTATTCTAGTAGTTCTGCATGAAAGTTACGGGTATATCTCAATCAATACATTGAACACTTGCAGGCCTTCTCTCTTGCAAATGTCACACGAGTTCAATTATCAATGTGCGCGTTGGACAATATGCACATAATGTCTAAAACTACTAAACGACATGACTAACTTTTAGGGGGTTCCTTCTTGACTTTCTAGGACCACACACCAGGGAAAATTTAAAAAAAATCATTCTCTAAATCTTGACATTAAAATCCTTTTTTATCTGCTTCTTCACTCAATGTCATTCTCACAGAAATGTGATACAATTCGAGTGGACATCACACAGAAGAAAAGACCCATGAACACTATTTTTCATCTTTCAAAGAGGACCTTGGAATCGTTCCATAAAAGTGCCATTCAATAAGTTGATAGATATAGGCAACATTTTCTGTTTCGTAGAAAACAATCATTTTTTTCCTCTTCCTACCAACGAATGAAATACTGAATATCCAACAGGAGTGACTTTACGTTAGAAAACAAACGGTGAGGGGAAGGGAGAGAGAGTTTTTGCCATTTTCTTCCCTCCTTTTTGAATTTCGCTCAAGTTGTAGCTTGCAACCGCCAAGTGTCTGAAGCATTTTCAATGATTTTAGCTTTTAGGTCGTAGATAGAAAAATACAATTCAGTCATCTAATATTGATGAGAAGGAACGATGGAGTAAGGAGAAGGAGGACTAAGAAGGCGGTCGGGTAGGGGTAAGACTTTTGTGCTTGCAATTCCTAGGACAAAGTATGAGGGAAAGAGGGGAATGTCGTTGTGTTAGACGTATTTTACGGTTCTTTACCCGCTACAAATGGACTTCGAGGAAAAAAAGAGAGCGAAAGGGGGGCAGTAAAATCGATACAGCCCATCTCTTTTACAAAACCTTCGTGGCAGCAGGAGTTCTCTGGATTTGAGCTATTTTTCTTTTTCATTTCCCTTCTTCCATGTTCCTTCCCTGGTATACACCTATGCACTATACATAAATATAAGAATGAGATAGGATTCGTTCGGCGCATTACTCGAAATACGATGACAACTTTTTCTCATATTCTTCCTCTTCCCCATCCTCAAATTTAAGAGATGCATTTATTTCAAATGCATCTATATATTCCCCTAACAAAAATTTCAAACACCAGCCAGCATCAACTTTCAATCATTTTATATTCAAGTCTTAACTCCTGTCCTATATCCGCATCACCCCTGATCTAAAAATACAATAAATATAGCCGCCACGTCAATTTAACAGCACCTTTAAACCTACAATTAAATTATGAATGTTAAGACGACCATGCATACCAGTTCTCGATCCGCTTTTCCTCTAACTTCATACGCACCAGTGAATGACTGCGACTGACTGACCAGCTAAACAAGTTAGCCACTTGAATAATTATCATCAACTAATACTTGTCAAGACTAATCTCAGATATCGACTAATATTTTACTAAATACAAACGATAAAACTATTAGTTAGCACATAATATTTTTACAGCTTTGGCGATCTACCCTGTTAAAGTGACAGCTAAGTCCTTGTCCGAAAGCAATTAGTTAGCAAAAAAACTTGAAACAGCAAGCCGATTTTTAAATTATTTACATACAGATGCAGCGCCAGGCATTATTACTAGTTGTGAGACAAGGGAATCCCAAGGATGCAAGAGGCAAGGTGTTCCTACAAGATTCTCGACCAAAAAAAGAACACATTTTAATCAAGTTTTTAAGGTGAGAAGATCCAATCATCCTCCTAGTACGAAAAGGAAGAAAAAAAACGGGAATAGCATTGTATTATGCAGCTTGTATGTTAATGAAGTCTGGTAAACAAGTGCCAACGTTCAAAGACGAGTTAAATGGAGCAACGAAATGTAACGTGAGACACTGATAAAGTAAATGCATACCGCTTGGATGAGTACGTACAGCGAATTCGTTGTCTTAACAAAAAATCATCTGACGCACAACCAACGGATGTCCATTATTATCATCGTATAAATAATAAAGGGTACATCCAGATAAAATGATGAAGGTCTTACAGCAGTCTGTTGACTTCAAAGGGGCCGTTGTTTGTTGCTGAAAAACACTTCAAGACCGGAAAAAATTAGCAACTGCTCTTACCCAATCTTCACCAGGTCACCTGTGACAATTAGCATTACCAATGCGCTTATTACTTCGTCCTTTAAACACCAAGTTGCAATTTCATGTGCGGGTCAATATGACAGTACATTAACTCCAGTTTATCATCACACTAGGCCACATACGAAAATCAATTCCAGCTTGTCATACAGTTTTAATTTACCGCTCTGTCTCACGCAGTCAAAACGTAAGTCACCGTCAGTCAGTCTCGTCCGGCTAACGGATATTCAAAATGAGTCTCACGTGTTAACCTTCCGTCCACAAGGTGACGATTTCTGGCACACACTATAGTACAAGGCGGGGTCTGTGATGTCCCCAAAAAGCCTTTTTGATTTTCAAGGCTTAAATATTCAGATTAAGGCCATTATTATGGATATTGAATTAATGCCATCCATATAAAGCTTTAGCAATGAAAATAATTTGGAAACATGCTATAAAAATTCTATATTACTCAAGAAGACAAGACAGCATCATCACCATACCTTTATCCCACCTATGACAGGGTTGGATCTGCAGGCTCTAGTCCTCCACTCCTGCCTATCTCCCACCGTCCCCATCCACCCCAGACCTACCATATGCTTATGGACATCCTCCTCCCATTTCTGCTTTAGTAACCAGTGTTTCTGACCAGCCATCCATGTTGGTACTAACTTGGGTTGCATTGCTTAACCAGAAATAAAATATGCAAATTACTTAGGAGACCTGTCAACTTCCCTAGATAGGTAAAGAAAACATCGGAGAACAGGGACTCAAAGGTTGGTTAAGATTGGAGAAAGTGGTACATGTGTAGACACAATTTTGTAGGTCTGGGGTATGCCGAGACCCCACCTTGTGGACGGAAGGTTAACATTTGGTAATCTAAAAGACTTTACAACTGTGGAAATGAGGATGCTCAATGATCTTGATATAACATACCATTAATAACATTCAACCTGAAATAGTTCAGTGTTTATTAACTCATTTTAATAAATACATTCCCCACATTATGATGACCAATAGGATTGCAGCAATAAATATGATGATGATGATGATAGTTTGAAACGAAGAGGGAGAATGAATGACGACAGGTAAGGAAAGGGTGTGTGGGGGGGGGGGGGGGGAATAAATTGTTTCTTGCCTTTAGAAAAAGAAATATTTCCGTCTCTGACCAAACCCAAGGGGGAAAAAGTCGTGTAAGCTAGTTTATAAAATGCATTCTCGTCAGTATACTACACTAGTATTTACAAACAGTGAGAAAGCTCATGTACAGCTGAATAAGATAATCCTACAAAACAAACGAACCCTAAACAAGAATTTGCACATACGACTTGTATGTAAACAAACTCGTATAATCTTACCTTTCTTTGTTTAAAAACCAAAGTGCGAGTAAAGTATGCCAATGTCGACGACTGAATACAAAATATCCCACCAAGTAATAAACCTGTACAACACCCTATTAGTTAAAAACAAACGGCTATCAATATTCTTTAAAAGAGAAAAATGAATCAAAAATCACCAATGTAGGTAGCTTCATTGCTAACTTGTACATGTCTCTTGTGCTCGAACAATATAGACCCACTCTTTGCTCGAGGTACAGTAAGTACCTCCTCCTCCTTCAGTTAGGAAGTACCGTAAGAGCTTTGGACCCATTGTGTGGTTGTGTGACGTCATCTGCCCGTCCAACAAACAACACGAACCACAAACACCCGAATTGGGCAAACTCGCGCGACCTGAAGATGCTTCATCATCATCACCATCATTCTTGACCCCTTTCCCGTCTCTGATAGGGTCATTACCCGCTATCTACTGATCTAATGTCACAGCCCCTGTTTATTTAACGTCCGCTACCAACGGGGAAATTTTCTTTTGTATATATATACTGCAGGGCCCTACATGTATATTTTGCTCCATGTAGAAAGCGTTCTTTTGTGTGCAGTTGACATAATACAAACAACATGGGACCACGGCTTTCCATTATAGCAGTCAGATGACTTAGTTCAGTGGTGGCGAACCTGTGACCCACCGTGCAATTCTAAGTGACCCAAGCGTAAATCATATCTAGTTTATCGTCTCATAGTGTGTGGGGTAGACGGTGGGCTAGAACCCACAGACCCGACCCTGCCACATGTGGGATAAGGGTATTATGATGATGTTCTTTATTTGCTACTTTAATAAACTAATTTATTCATTATTAATTATAATTTTTTTATTCATAAAATTAAATAGTGTTGCACCTGACCCGCGGACATCATTTTGGTTTTTCTTTTCGTGTTATTGTGACCCGTCTTCAAAAAAGGTTCGCCACCACTGACTTAGTTCCTTGTCACCCAAAACATTCCATACACCTTGGTCAGAATCGAGCGTGCAACCATGAACTCGGGTGGCATGCACACAATCCCCCACCTAGAGAGATCCGAGAATGTTTGAATGAAAAAAAACAACAGCAGCATAATACAAGGATAGAGGAGTAACCATTAAATAGGACTAACGTGTCTCAAAACTCCTATCAACCTAGCTTTTTGTTGTAATGATTAAAGAAGAGGAGGGCAGAAGACATTTCCAATACGTAAATCTGGTGGAGCCTTCTCTCTTGATTAAAATTATTAATATAAAATAATTGTCTGCAGCCTAAATGTCATACTCTTTTTGCACTGCTCACTCTCCCCCCCCCCCCCCGCCACATTCAAGTAAAACAATAAAGTATTGCAGTGCTGCACAACACAACCTTTCAAAGAACAATCAGCAAAGATGCCAAAGACCCACTCCACTGCCTCATTTCTGGATACTCACATGCAATTATTGATCAAATACTTTGAACAGTAAACCATAAATTGCATAAATCAACAGAGGCATCTCACAAAATATTTAAGCTTGTCTACTAGCAGAATTTCAATAGATCCTTTCTTCTCTATCTCCCAATGCCGAAAAACTGACCAAAAATTATTAGAAATTCCTTCCGGTTTCATGACTTGCTAGTTCCCCCCATCGTCATGACATTCCCACGAGTGTCATACAGTAAAATTAAAATCAATACTTGCCAACATCTCTCACCCCCTTCCCCCCTCGTTTTTCCTATTACCCATGAACACATTATCACCACTTAATTAACCGAAATAATTACGTTAAATCACTTCAAAAGAAAATAAAACTTCAGACAGGACAACGAAATTTTAAAATATTCACGTAGGCTCTCTGTCAAATTCCCCAAAGCCACATATATATTGATTTTTTTCTCCAACTCGCACTTTGTTTAAATGTATTCGGGATCAGTCACCGCAAAGTCGTATTTTGAGAATGATCCCTCATGTCAGTTTAATCGATAACTCAATATTGATATGAATTTAGAATTCAACCTTTGAAGAAAATAGTAAATGGCAATATTTACGTATCACAATAAAAAAAAATCTTACAAATAAAGGCTTAAACATTCCTACGTGAGGCCCGCAGGATAAAATTAGCACACTGGTCTTCCCTTTCCCTCTTTCTCCCCTACCGACAACGACTAATAAAGTTGTGGCGTCAGACTGGCAGCCGGTCACGTAAGAGCTCAAATCAACCTATGAAAATTAGGAGTTCCAGATATCCACTTAATGTTAGGGCGTACCCTTAAGTTACAGGCTGTAAGCAGCGTCGTGCAGTCGCTGTAAAAAATGAGTTTGAGGGAATACCATGTGTGGGATGAAGGAAGGGAGTCGAAAGAGGACAAGTCAGATTAGGTGAAACATTGGACATTATTGGGAAAAGCAGGAGAATGAGTTAGGATCTCAAAAGGTGTTTAATTGTCGACTTTCTTGAAGAAATTAATGGAGACGTGTGCTGGACATGGGGGTTTGGATATACAATGCTTCGAAAAACAACAAGCGATAATGAGGAAAGGATTGATCAAGGAATTTATGGAATAGGTATTCCGGCAGAGTTGGTTAACGCTAGTGATAGCAGTTTGAAAGGAGGAGGTGGAGAATTTGATTTTAAATATGATAAGTGCTTATAATATACAGTAAAATGGCGACTGAGGTCAGCAAAACGTAAAAGCAGGAAGGTCGTCAATTAGACTAAAGCAGGAGAATGGGATTCCGAGTAAGTATGCAAAAGGTTGTATAGGCCAGGGACCGAGAGCTGTTGGTTTAGTTAGCAAAAGGAAATGGTCCAACGTTAGGAAATGCAACTGAAAATCAAGTTTGGAGGGAGGAAAGTGTTGCACACAACATCAATCTTATAAATTCAAGAGATAAACATGCTGCCAATAATATCTAATAGGTATAATTTGGGGTAGACACCCCACTCACACAAGTCAATGCTTGGTTCGGAATGACAATAATAAATATTTAGTTTTGGCCTGTGTCTTCAACTCACGATGCATGTATCCATCCCTCCCTCTCCCTCGTACATTTCTCATATTGATCTTTCTTCTTCAAATAATGTGCCCAAAACAATTTGAAACCCTTGCTCATTTTTTAAATGACCCTTTAACTCTCAAGTGTGCAACTAGGCAGCCGTTTCAATGTCGAAAACTCTGCCAGATGAAAGTAATTCTTTTAGAAATATACACGTGTATAGTCATGTGTCAAGAATCACGATTGAGTTATCACGACCATCATTAACGAACAGATGTTAGCTAAGTGCATAACGAGAATGACACCACTGTTCGACAACTTTGTCTTCATTTTAAAACGTCAGTCAGTCTTAGGATTGATCCTTAGGAAGTTTCAGCACTACCAACTCTTCTAGTATTAAGATATCATGTGCTAACCAAGGTAACTCAAACATTCTACTACTTGCCATCGGTAATATGATGCAGCATACTATCGCTTGCTTTATAAAGCATTTCTGAAAGTAATTACGTACATTGTAAATCCATAATGTTTGAAATGTGTAATCGGTTAATCGTATCTTAGTTTCTTGGAAATATCTTCTAATCTCCGCTTGTAAGATCATGGTCATGATACACGGCTAAACCCAATGTCAAAAATCGAAAAATCGTGCTGGAAAGTTGACAAACACAGTTATTATGTTATTATCAGTCACGTATCACGAAAATAAACTACAAACATTATTATTACAGATAATCGAAAAAAGGTTCATTAATACTCCGTTAAAGATGCTTCGTTACGCCGAATTAAGGGTCGCTGTCCTTTTGTAGAAAAAAAGTACCATGTTAGATAGCAATACCACAAAAGAATGTTGCCCCTTCTTCGCCTACTATATGCTGTATGTATTTAATCATAACAAATCCTTGGCAAATCATCAAAAGGCAGTATTAAATATCCCATGATTTAGAAAAGATCCTATTATACCTTATCTGCTATTTCATTTCTCTTATTTCACATTAAATGCTCAAACAATTGATGGGTCGATCCAGTAATTCATATCGTCGTTCAAACGACATCTTTTCACAAAAGTCTAATAGAACGTCAAGACGTTCGAAATTCTATTCAATGAAAGCTACTTTATAACAGTAAAAAATGAATATAAACCAGTTTTGTTCATATAATACAATCAAAAGGAAACAATAACCTCTTGTTTTATTAATAAAACTCACGAGACAGTAATTTTACTTCAGTCTATTCAATGTTTTGTTGACACTTGAATTGAAATCGAAGGCACGTATCAACGTTCTATTCCCATGAACCCTTCTTTTTTTTCCCGCTTCTGACATGAAATCAAATTCATTAATAAAAGTATGGTTTGGGAACTACTTACTTGATGAGCCCTGGGCATTAGTATATGTATCCAAGTATAATATAGTTATGAAAATCAAGCAGGATATAGTCCGTTCATGCATGTCTGACAAAGTCACACTGTCAGACTTCTCAAAGGAAAAGACACTGGTAAATTCACTGCCGCCAGTCCTTTCTCTACAGTCACTTAAACCTAGAGCATCCAACACTTTCTAGCAACTACATTGTCGGTGAAGCTGAGCAGGAGAAGGCCGGGCAGCAATGGTCGATACCATTGTCGCGCTGGAGGGGTGGTGCATAGATGAGTAAACCCTACTTTCTCCATAGACGGAACATATGGCTCTCCATTGATGCGTTCGAGTTTGCTCGTTAATGCGTTCGTTGTTGATCAATGAACACCGAACACACAGTACTGGTTTCGAATTGCCCTACATATTGCAATGTTTAGTTGTTTCTGTCCTCACATTAGTATATTTCTTACTTAATATTATCCATCTGTTTTTATATCACTTCTGTGCATAGTATCTGCGCTGATGCTAATTCAATGCATCATCAGACCGTTAAAGCAAGGCTTGATCTGCGAATTGTAGCCCTAACTTGCCTTCTGCCTTCATCCAGAGTCATCATCATCATACCCTTATCCCGCCTGGGGCAGGGTCGGGTATGTGGGTCCACTGAACATGCTCTGACTGGAGGTACCCCAGCCAGGCGTCTGGAACTCGCAGGAAATCTTGGAGGGAGCGGCGAATTACGTTGGACACATCAGTTCTCGTCTGATAACTGAAGTTAAGCAGCGTAACCCCAGCTAGTACTGACATGGGTGGCCGCTTGGGAAAACTGGGTACCGCTAATACCCAAAAATCGTCGCATTAGTGTAATGTCTGTGCAGTCTCTGCATAAGAACTATGCTGTGGACGGGGCTCTAATGACCTTTGTAGTTGAAGGGCCCTAAAACACCAACAAACAACAACAACAAGGAAATGGTGGCTTAGTTGTCTGTGAGGGGATGCCGGCCTACTCCATCTGCCCTCATCCAGAGTAATGTTCCTATTTCCACGTTACTCCAACTCACGCCCAAACCAGCAGAGCCTGCCTTTATTATCTTCCATGGCATCGACAAAATCCTCGGGTGTTGGAACTCGCAAACTACCCCGTCAGTGATCACATACCGGTAATCATCATACGCGTATCCCACCAGTGGCAGGGTCGGATCTATCCCTCTATCCCGGTCTATCTCCCACCAGGTTCTATCTCCCGCCTATCAACCCCCACATACTTAGGGACAACCTGCTCCCACGTCTGCTTCGTCAGTAATCTCATAAGGTGGACAAAAACAATAAGTTGTTGTTTGTTGGTGTTTTAGGGCCCTTCAACTACAAGGTCATTTAGAGCCCCGTCCACAGTGTAGTTGTTATGCAGCGACTGCGCAGACACTACACTAATGCGACGATTTTTGGGTATTAGCAGTACCCAGTTTTCCCAAGCGGCCACCCATGTACTAGCTGGGGTTGCGTTGCTTAACTTCAGTGATCGGACGGAAACTGGTGTGTCCAACGCAATTCACCGCTCCCAACACTAAGTTGGCAACCGCCAAACCAAGATCTTGTCTTCCTTTATCCCAATTCAATGTCGAACAATTAGCCCATTGCACTATTTTTTTAATGTTGAATTTATTCTTAATTTTGCATTTCTAAGTGAAATGAAACAGATGCACTTGAGCTTTGAAGAGAAGATGTGAATTTCATAGCAATTAAGACCCAGAAAAAAGGATTTGTGGCTTTTGCTCTTACAGGATTCATCGTATGACACAATACTCGTATGCATTATGTTTCAAGGTCATTTGCGGAAAGCATCAAAAAAATATTTGTGTAGACTGTTATGGGAATTATTAAAAGTAAATTTAATTCATTTTTTATAAATATAATGATGATCCAATTCATAAATGCCAATGTAGACAAAATTATGTAAAATTTCTATTTTTATGAAATATTCAATTTGTTAGTTTTACAGGGCAGTGCTTAGACCAGCTATGCTGCAGTGAGTGAGAAACAGTGCGGCAGTGAGAAACAGTGCCGTAGCGAGAGCGTGTCGAAGTAGGCGGCCACCACGGGCGCAACTGGGTTTGGGGCGCAAAATTTTTAAGTTTTTTGTCATTATTGCGTTACGGGGAGGCGCCAGTTAGACACTTCTCACACGCGCTTCACGCCCCCTTACGGCACTGGTGAGGAAGATGCAAATCCTGCGGTACATGAGTGGGGGGGGTCAAGAGCTGATAGAATTAGGAATGAGTACATTAGGAGTAGCCTAGGGTTGGTGGACATCGCCGAAAAAGTGAGAGAAAGTAGGATGAGGTGGTACGGACCGTAATGAGAAGAGGGGAGGAGGAGCTCGTTAGGCCCATTTTAGGAATGCGGGTGGTTGAAAGCACCTGGGGCAGGGGGAGACCGAAGCAGACGTGGGAGCAGGTTGATCATTGGGATATGGTAGTGTATGGGGTGGACAGGGACCTGGTGGGAGGTAGATGAGAGTGGAGGGCTAGAACCCTCAGAAGCGACCCTGCTACAGGTGGTATAATGGTATGATCATCATCATACCATCATCATCTACAGTATCAGGTAATAGTTAGTAATAGTGTAAGTACTGTATTTGGAAGGTTAGTAATTAAGGAGTAAGGTAATACAGTAGAACCTCTGAAGTTGACCACCCCTATATGTTTACCACCTCCCTAAGTTGACCAAATTTTCACAGTTTGGATGTGCACCACATTAATTAATGGATGACTAACCTCCCCATGTTGACCACCTCTGTAAGTTGTATGTTGACCACTCTGACTGACACATAATATTAATTTAACCTCCATAAGTTGCCCCATTGTCATCCCTTGTGCCTGACTAGAGCCTTGTCAAGGGTTACAACTTCAAGATTGAAAGAGTATCCAAGGAATATTTCACTGTATTGCTTAGCACTAGCTCATTTTAGGGAAAGCTGAAGAAATTAGTGATTGGTAATACAGCTAATTCATGTGCCTTTAAGAATTTGAAGACCACCCTGTCACATGGAGATCAAACAAATGTGCATGGATGACTGCTGCCCTGTTTGAAGAACAGGCAAAGGGTGTGGATCAAGAAATGAAGACGAAATGATCTATCCTACTAACAGTAGACAACTGCCCTGCTGATCTGTAAGTCAGTCACTTGACAAATTTGACACTTAGCTTTCTTCTTCCAAATGCAACCTCAAGGATCTAACCTCTTGTTATTATTTTTTGGAGTTTAAGGTCCCGTCAACTATGAGGTCATTAGAGACCCGTCCACTGTATAGTTCTAATGCATATACTGCACAGACACTACACTAATGCGACGATTATTGGGTATTAGCAGTACCCAGCTTTCCCAAGCGACCACCCATGTCAGTACTAACTGGGTTTGCGTTGCTTAACATCAGTGATAAGACGATAACTGGTGTGTCCAACGCAACTCGCCGCTCCCATCCAACCTCTTGATGAAGGTGTTATCAAATCATTCAAAGTGTTTTACTGAGTCCAGATTCTGGAGTGGGTTATTGGTAAAACATGTGTCAGCAGCCTGTGGAAGCAGTTTCATTTACTGCATGCATTAATGCTCTGGGTGCTGTCCTTTGGATAAATCTGCTTGGAAAAAATTAAACCAGAAACAATATTGACATGTTTTAGGAAAGTTGGATTTATCACAATCCAACAGACAACATTTTGGCCTCATCATGCAGCCCATCTTCCATGGCAGAATTTTAAGGAATAGCCTTTGAAAGTATTGTTGAAATGGGCAATGAAGTGTAAACATATAATGCATCTGATGCAGCTAACTGATGGGGGGAGGGGGGGCATAACCCCAAACTACCAGATCAATGGCATTGGGGGCTAGCTATGCCAATCCACTAACTAATAGTTTTGATAATGTAGCATTTCATACAGTTTTATCCAATAAAAGCAATAATGACCATGTATCAGTACAGTACACCCAGTTCTCCATAAGTTGACCACCTCCTTATGTTGACCACTTTTCTTCCGCCCTTGGGTGGTCAACTTACAGAGGTTCTACTGTATTTCTAAACAATTCCTGGTGTCTATTGTACTGTATATCACGCCGAAGTTACATTTCACGACTTTATTAATTGATAGATGGTGTTGTTATAATCAACTTAGCATGATAACGTTTGCTATCGTTTAATTAATTAATATTCTTTAGCTTGTGAATACTTTGGGCTCATCACATTGCATAATTTCATACTGAATATAACGTAATTAAATTATAGAAATAACGATATATGTGCAGTATTGTATAACTTTATATACCGGTAAATCATTGTCATATTTTCTGCAAGCTTATTAGTCTACTAAACTTTTGCAATCAAAGTGCTAGTAATGAATGTGCCATAGGCTAGGAGATTTCGTCTCGCATTGATAGCATTTTTTCATTTTTAAATATACCTTTGTACCCATCCACCTAAACACGACCATTAGGCTGAGCTACAAGTTCAGAGGTCAATCTAAAGTCTGACATACAGTATACTGTAATTTATCCATGAACTATGCATCGTAATACCGTCAACCATAATTTGTATTTATTAACATTGAGAGAGCACTGTAACAAACCAAGCCCCCAAAACATTTTTGTACAACATTAAGCCAAGGTTTTTAACAAGGGAGCTAAAATTTAGGGAGGATAAAATTTAAAATGGGAGCTTTTTGACACATTTCTTCTGCAAGGTAATTTTCCTATACCTGTCGTCATCATCATTATACCGTTATCCCGCTTGTAGCAGGATCGGATCTGCGGGTTCTAGCCCTCCACTCCCGTCTATCTCCCACCAGGTCCTCGTCCATCCCACACACTACTATATCCTTATGGACAACCTGCTCCCACGTCTGCTTTGATCTTCCCCTGTCCCGGGTGCTTCCGACCACCTGCACTCCTGAAATGGACCTAACGAGCTCCACCTTCCCTCTTCTCATTATGTGTCGACAGTCCCGTACGGGGGTTTGAAGCGCCTGTGGCAAATGTCTAACTTGCGCCTCTCCATAACTCAATAATGATAAAAAAGAATTAAAAATTTTTCGCCCCAAACCCAGTTGCTCCCGTGGCGGGCGCGTTTCTCGCCACGCCGTCGTTACGGCATTGCGTGACCATCCCACCTCAACCTATTCTCCCTCATTTTTTTTCGGCCATGTTCACCACCCCCAGGCTACCTCTAAGGAGCGGTGAATTGCGTTGGACACACCAGTTCTCGTCTGATCACTGAAGTTAAGCACAACCCCAGCTAGTACTAACATGGATGGCCACTTGGGAAAACTGGGTACCGCTAGTATCCAAAAATCGTCGCATTAGTGTAGTGTCTGTGCAGTCTCGGCATCAGAACTACACTGTGGACAGGGCTCTAATGACCTTGTAGTTGAAGGGCCCTAAAACACCAACAAAACAAAAAGGCTTCCTCTAATCTATGCATTCCAAATTCTATCAGCTCTCGACACCCCACCCATGTACCGCAGCATTCGCATCTTGGTTACTTGCATTCTACAGTATGTACGTGGCTCTTCCTCACTGCCCCCAACATTCTGCTCCATTTAGCAAAGCTGTTCTAACCACTGCCCTGTAAACCTTTCCTTTCAACTTGATTGGGACCCTCCCCTACCACACAGGACTCCGCTTGGCAGTCTTTACTTCAACCATCCCCCATTAATTCTATGGGTCACATCAGAGTCTACAGTACTGTATCTCCCTACTGCTTTGGAACGTTGATCCTAAGTAGGGCCTACTTTACCTCTTGCACCTTTTTCACCAGTTCGCCCCTAGAAAGTACGTCACCGTTATTTTTCTGTCCTTCCCAATTGAAAGCTAAAAACCAGATGCTAAAGTTGAATCACAATAATATACTATAGTGATATTAATAATTTAGACTAATTAAATTCTGAGATATTAAACATACGCTTCTTTATAAGCAAAGTGTGAAGTCGATTACAGAAACAATGCTAATAAATTCATGGTGAAAATACCTATTCAATGGGATCACGTCAATTTGGCGCATGACAATTTGGCGTATGACAATTTGGCGTACGACAATTTGGCGTACATACACATTCGGCGTATGACAATTTGGCGTACATACAAATTTGGCGTACGACAATTTGGCGTACATACCGATCTCTTGGGTGCACACATTTGTTCAAAATTGCAACTGTCATAACCAGTGGCAGATCCAGGATTTTCGTCGGGGGAGGGGGGGTTAGCTAATACAGAGGGGTTGAGCTAAACCTCACATATTATGCAAATATAAGTTTATATGTGCAAGGGAGGGGTTGCAACCCCAAAAACCCCATCCTAGATCCACGCGTGGGCATAACAGTCATTGCAACGGTCCCGTATAACACAGTTGGGTTTGTTTGTGTTTTAGGGCCCATCGACTTCAAAGGTCATTAGGGCCCTATAACACAGTTATGGTAGGCATTCATTGTTCTATTACCTTGCAATGACTGTTGTTATGACCGTTGCAATTTTGAACAAATTTGGGCACCCAAGAGATCGGTATGTACGCCAAATTGTCATACGCGAAATTATACATGCGCCAAATTGTCATACGCCAAATTTGTATGTACGCCAAATTGTCGTACGCCAAATTGCCATACGCCAAATTGTCATGCGCTAAATTGACGTAGACCCCTATTCAATTTATGATAATTTCAAAGATACCGTATCTTTTTAATCCGTATACATTTCATTATAGTTTTTTTTCAATGAGCCCAAATTAAACTTTCGTTGACAATAATGTGAAGATGAAAAGGGATATGTCTTCTTATCATGATTATAATTTCAGAATTAACCAACTATTATTACATGATAAAAACACTTGATTTCACAAACTGCAGGCATCTCAGTAGAGGTAATCATTACTAATGCACTCATTAGGTATGCTTCAAACACCTCTTGTAGTAAGTTTCCATTATTCAGAGTGTGTGCATTTATCGTTAATGTTTCAGACTCTATTCTTTCGATGTGTTGCACTAGAATAGCAAAAGACTTCAAAGTAACACAAGGTACCACTCGATTAAAATTTAAATTTTCTTTAGTGAACGTTAGTGATTTTATTACAGCAAAACTTAGAGTCCAACGCAGAAAAAAATTCATCCAAACCAATTTAATTTGCATTTATATAGTGGAAATTTGCGTAATAAGGGAGGATGATGGCACAAGCAACACAACACATTTTAATGTATAAATAATCGCATCTCGACAACAGTCAGTCTTCGTTTCGTTATTATAAACACAGCATGGGTTGCCAATGCTGTCATAGAGTAGTATAAAATACAGTGTAGTGCCAAATTTTCAATTCCTACCACTCCTCTCCTCATTTTCTTTTTTTTTTTCTAATCGTGTGCCCTATACAATTTTTAAATGATCATACTATGCTGATAAAAGAAACAATGTAAAATGAGTTATAATATGCAACACCACACATTGATTTTGCTAATCTGTTGACTGTCAAGTTTCCTGAAAAGGAACAGGCCCTTTGCCGAGGCCTAAGTTATTTGAATTTGAAATTCTCAGAACATGTGTAATGACTTATAGCGAAAGAAAACGTAACCAATCTACAGGTCCTCCACTGCATTTTAAAAACAACTTTTCTTTAAAAAAATTAAGCTAAGACATTCAACACACGTTCATAATAAGTTATTTCACACAGAGCATTTCCACAAGATTGCTATCCATTTTTTTTTTTGGCAATTTAAAAGGTGAAAGATGCAGCTAAAACATGCTGGTAAAAATTTAAAATTTTCGAGTTATATCTTTCATTACTTATCTCACTCTAAATCCTGTTGTCTTTAAACTTTACCCAGTCTGAATTTCAACTCTAAATATTTAAAGCACTTATATAGTTACAGATGATTTTAAATTCATGTGAACTGGAATGAACCTCCTCCTGAAATGGCATATTTTACTTAACGTGTTTATAATGCAATACGTACTTACTTTTTCTTTTCTTATCTGAATTACAGTCTTGTAAGGCAACGCCCTAACATCATTACTAGTAAAACCAAATTTTCAGTTTCACTTCACTAGACGATCCATTCAAATAGAAACATAGGCCTACAACATCTAATTGAAGAAAAGAAATCATTAAAACAGAAACACACACAGGAGCAACATCTAATTGCTGAGTATTATCATGATATTATTAGTGTAATCGAGTTGTTAACTGTAATATCCACCAAAGATATTCTTACTGATTATTTCAATCACTTCATGGTACATCAAAGTGTCAAGATGAAAAGTAACAATTTTCTCATTTCGGCTCCCTATCATTCCTGAAAGTAAAAAATTCAAAGAGAGAGAGAAAATGGTTTACATAAGGTACGGATGATATATTGCACTAGCAACGTTTACACAGATGACAGTAAATGTCATCGAACTTCGTAGCTGTCAGTCATTAAAAATATCAGCATTGGCATTTAACAGTTTTTCCTTATTAAAATGATTAAATGCGAGGGATGAAACATGATTTATAATTTCAAATCCGATTTCGATATTCTTTCAATTGGAGTGGCCAGGGCAAGAGGGTGAGATTTGTTGCGGGCGTGAGGTGATACCAGTGGTCCAGGAGTTTCGTTATTTAGGATCTGTTTTCTAGAGCAATGGGGAAGTAGACTCCGTCGTGGCACATAGGATCAATGGCATTGTTGTTTGTTGGTGTTTTAGGGCCTCTCAACTACAAAGGTCATTAGAGCCCCGTCCACAGAATAGTTCTTATGCAGAGACTGCAGACACTACACTAATGCGCTAACTAAATCTCACTAATGCGCACACTAATACCCAGTTTTCCCAAGCGGCCACCCATGTCAGTAATCAAACGTGAACTGGTGTGTCCAAGGATCAATGCAGGATGGCTGAACGGGTCTCTAATGACCTCGTAGTTGACGGGACCTTAAACACCAACAAACAACAGCAACAAGGATGGCTGAAGTGGAGACAGGGAAGTGGAGCCCTGTGCGACCGCCGGGTCTCAATAATGTTGAAAGGCAAAGTTTACGGAGCGGTCGTTAGGCCCGCGATGATATATGGCTCGGAGTGTTGGGCAGCTAGGAAGAACCATGAAAGGAGAATGCAAGTGGCTGAGATGCGAATGCTGCGCTACATGAATGAGGTGTCACGAGCCGGCAGAGTCCGAAACGATTACATTAGAGGTAGCAAGGGGGTGGGAAGCATCACAGAAAAGATGAGTGAAAATCGGCTGAGGTGGTACGGGCATGTGATGAGGAGGGGGGAGAAGGAACTTATTAGGTCCATTATGGGACTGCAGGTGATTGGGGGCATCAGAAGTGGGGGAAGACCAAAACGGACGTGGAAGGAGGTGGTGCAAAGGGACATGGAGGCAATCGGGTTGGAGGGGGACTTGATGAGGACAAGCGGGGGTGGAGGATAAGAACCCGCAGGCCCGACTCTGCCACAGGAGGGATAACGTATGATGAGGATGATGATTTCGATATTCAATTTGGCATATGCATACCAGTCAATTTCAAGGCGTACAAAGTTTCTTCTGTTCCTTATCAGGATTTTCTCAGAACAGTAGTTTTATTTCTTAGAGAAAAAACCTATAGGGCGTCTTTGGCGGAATGCAAAGTACTATAAAACTGCAGCACTGCCCTCTAAGATGTTGTTGGCTCGTCAAAGAACCTTGCATACACTCAGCTTCCATCGACAAAATGTTAGGTCCTGAAAAAGATCCACAGCAATTAAAATCGTTGGAACTCGGATGACGACTGCTCACCGGAGAGAGAGACATAGACTAGAAAGACACAAGCAATTGATTTTTAATATTTTCCCGTTTTCCGCTCATAGCACAAGCGGTTGGACATCAGTTTGAGATTTACAAGTATGAAAAAAGGGGTAAGAAAAGAAAGGCAGAAATTGACAGAAATAGAAAGGCAAAGAGAGAGACAGAAAGAAGAGAGAGAAAGGTAGTAATCGATTTTTACATCTACCAATGTGATGTTACAATCCTTTCCGTCACCTCTTATGATCATGCAGGACAAGAATGGGCCTGAATATTTTACTTCGGAGATCCAAAAGGGGACAATGGATATCAAATATGCTGTACAAAAGTCAACATGTTGGCTATGTTTATGTTTGCTTTTGCTTTACTCAGCATCTTGTAGCAAGAACACTTGCTGAAAATATATTGTAGAGTAACACTTGAATGTTGATAACCTTCTCAAATTATTTTTCGTAAATATGTTTCTACCTACTGCTAATAGGAAGAAGACCTAAGGCGTACAAGTACAAGGCAATAACATTGGTAACTGACAAGATTGGGTGCAAGTTACTGCTTTCTTGTGCTACAAAATTTACACAGAGTCATCGATGGCACATGAAAATCAGTTGACAATAAATAAGTCAGTGAATTTTAGTAAGTTGGCAACTGCTAATAGTCTAAACATTTATATTTCAAGCTTGAAAACTAGCGATTTTAGTAGGGGAACTACAATTTTGCTTTATTTCTTTCTAGACAGACAACTCTAGTGTTAATTTCATTGTCTGATGGAAGATAAGGGTTTCCTGCCTCTGCATGATACTTTGCAAAATTCTTGAAAACATAAATATCCAACTGAGAAACCATAAGATGTCATTTAAACTGTGTGAGTATACTAACTTGAAATACTAAAAGCGAAAAGGGAAATACTCCACAATAATTACAAAACAACATTGGGAACAAACTACACAATTTCTTTACTGTTCCACTAGATAATATGAATTCAGTTATAATTAAAAGATAACAGTATAATATTTTAATAATGCAGAAAAATTAAATTAACATTTCTACATAAATTGTATGATATTGAAATGATAATATTGATTCTCAGATTATACTTGAAGCAATTGTTTCATCTCTCGTTATAATCCCATGTTGATTGTAATAAGTTGTAAATGAAGTACTTTTTTTTAAAAAAATACTAATATTAGACATGAAATATACTTCAAATAAAGAAATATTTAAAAAGCCATAATTTGATCCTAAATTAATCAAACATTTAAATCACTAGGTAAATAATGTTAGTCAATCAATAGCAATATAGTGCCACTTCATTTTTTTTTACAAGTCATCAAGTGCTCATGCGCAGAAGAAAGACATGAAATTCAACATGGCCACTTTATTATCCTAATTATAGTCTGGTGAATATTAAATGACAATCTTCTCATAGGCCATATACTGTACAGTATAACGATAATAAATGGTTTCGTGGTCAATCCTTGGACCTAACAGCCTGTCTCGGTGTCTCACACGTAGCTTAACGCTAGAGACCATAGCTGTTGACTCTTTCTGCCCCCGCGACTAGTGGCTTCTTCCATGTACCTCCCGTCTGATTGGAAATAAAGTACTGGCCCTGTATGATGAGTACTACTTAGTACATTTTCGTGGCTTACTGCCTGACGTGTGTATTTTTCTTGTAGTGCCACCTTGGGCGGAGGTGAACTGCTACGCAGCGCGTCCCCAGGTGGCCGACAGGAGAACCCCCTCTACACCTGGAGGGGTTTGCTGACTATGCAGCAAAGAAAGGCGAAATATGGTCGGTATAGTTCTACAGTTAGTGAATTGCAGCAAGGAGTCGTTAAAAGATTTAATAGCAGATTAAAGTTAGTTTCAGTAGTTTGACCGGGAATAGACCTCCACCCCATCAGTATATATGTCCGTCAAGCTGGTCTTGATGAATCCACAAAGGTGGGTTCTGATGGTCATCATGTTTATAGAAGGTCGCCTTTTGGATAAAACTAGTGTCCGGGGAAATCAGTTCGGATTCATGCCTAGTAGGCAGTGCCGTCTTAGTAGCAAGTGTGCTGGGGCCCCTACGACAACCACTCACAGTGGGTCCATGCTTTAGGACGGCACTGCTAGTAGGTATACAATGGAACCAATCTTCATTCAGAGCCAGACAGTTGAAAAGTATGGGGTAGCAAAGAAAAATCTTCGTGAAATGTTCATTGAGGTAGGAGAAGGCCTATGATACTGTTCCATGACAGGTACTGTTAGAGGTATTAAGGAAAATTGGGGTGAAATAAGGATGTATCAAGATATTGCAGGATATGTATGATGGTTCCATAACCATTGCAAGAACTACCTGTAGAAATACTGAAGACTTCCAAGTGAAGGTTGGGGTGGAATGGGCACCCCAGTCATCAGTGCATAGTATTCGTGGATGATGTAGGAAAAGTTAGTGACTCCAGAGAAGAAATAGAAAATGGCCTAGAAGATATTAGAACAGTGATAAAAAAGGAGGGCCTGAAGGTGAACACGAAGAAGAGAGGGTATATAGCTGTCAATTGGGAAGAACAAGGAAATAATGGTGACGTACTCTGGGGAGACGACATGGTGAAAGAAGTGCAGGACTTCAAGTACTGACTGCAGGGTGGATGAAGTGGAGATGGGCAAGTGGAGTCCTATGCGATAAGAGGGTCCCAATAAAGTTAAAGGGGAAGTTGTACAGGGCAGTGGTAAGGCCAGCTATGCTGTATGGATCAAAATATTGGGTAGTGTGAAAGAGCCAGTTAGGTCAATCACAGGGATACAGGTTATTGAAAGCACCCAGGGCAGAGGAAGACCTAAGCAGAGGTGGGAGCAGGTTGTATGAAGAAATATGTTAGTGTGTGGGGTGGGGATGGGACCCTGGTGGTTAAGAGGCAGAAGTGGAGAGCCAGAATCCGCAGATCTGACCCTACCACAGACGGGATAAGTGTATGATGATGATGTACCAGGAGCCATGCTCTTACTTCGATGGAAAGCCTATTTGTGGGTTACACCCGCCTTGAGGCTATCTGGGAGCGGCGAATTGCGTTGGACACACCAGTTCTCGTCTGATCACTGAAGTTAAGCAGCGCAACCCCAGCTAGTACTGACATGGGTGGCCGCTTGGGAAAACTGGGTACTGCTAATACCCCAAAATCGTCGCATTAGTGTAGTGTCTGTGCAGTCTCTGCATAGAACTATGCTGTGGGCGGGGCTCTAATGACCTTGTAGTTGAAGGGCCCTAAAACACCAACAAACAAACAAATTGAGGCTAGCTATAACCAGGCAAAATATCAAAGTGTAGGAGCTCACTCCCTGGCGTCAATGAATGACCTACCTCAAAGGTAAATAGACCGACATGAAACAGCCTAGTACACCAACCCTACCAACTGTAGAAGGAAACCCTTTTCGAGGGATTGTCTGGGACTAATGTCCTTGATATTCACTATGCTGCCATAGTTTTATAGTTATGTTAGGGTAAACGACATTTGTATTACAAAAAATTGTTCATTATAATTCAAAATTTGATGTGAATGTTATCCTAGTACAGTACCTAGTGTCTGTTGAATTATAAATGTTAAAAAGTAGGGAATACAATAGGAACTATTTGTAAGTTGTTAAACAACTCTTATTATTTCCGTTTTGACACAGATAGGAAAACAGACAAGGCAGACAGAAAGTAGTAGATTATTTCATTTCAACACCAGAAGAAGAAATAACACGTGTAAAAATTTAGGTAGTCTATTTCAAGAGGAGTAAATGAAATACTCGTTATATTTGTGATAGACATCATTATTCAAATGAATAATATTTTCCAAATGGAGACTTAAGTAAGTCTATTAAAAGAGTAAAAATCTTGAAGAGATGAGTTTATATACATCTTATTGTTAACCCCGCTTTTGTCAGTATCTTGGTCCCTCTCGCTAGAAATTCAAGGTTTATGATCAAAGATGCCGAACAACCAAATGTTTTCTAAAGATTTTCAACTCGTTTTCTCCTCCTACAACAAAAAATATCTTCTCTTCTTCTTTCTCTAAGAGAAAAAACACGTCTTAACAACGTTGCAGAGAATAGCATAATTCTGAAGAGTTTTCTATAGGGTAACACTGGACCTGGAGAGCCTGCTTTTCTTCCTCTCTGAAGCACAAACTACTGCTAGCTACTTATTTCAAATTCAGTTTACTTTAGTGTTCACTTTGATGTTTGAAGTTTACGTAGTCTTGAGCAAATAGTATAATAGATATTGCCAAACCCCAATTTTTTAAGACGGTTTAGTCACATAAAGAAAAGCATATTTCAAGTAAATAAAATAGGATCTCGACGACATTCATTTCTGCACTCTTCTCTCAACTCAGGTGTACTTTACACACCTGTAATATGAACATCTTTCTCTGTTCCCCCTTTTCTCGTTTGCAATGAAAAAAAATCTTACAGGTAGGTTCTTCCTCCATATTTCAGAGTTCTTTGGTGGACATTAAGAGTGTAATAAAATATAGTTTAGTGATGTGTCTCTTTAACAATCCTCATAAAATGCTAAAGTAGGGCTAAAGTATCTATAGATAACAAGGAATAAAAGTAAATTCAGTAGCATACTCATCGTGTAGCAACCATTCTTAATTTTGATAGCTGCAGATATTATGATTCGGCATGTTGCCATATAAGTATCAAACTCTTATAATTCACTGAGAATAAAATAAGATATATATTTCAATCATGTTTGAACATACCATTTAGTGCATTAAACTGCAGGAGTTCCCAAACTTTTTAAGGAGACAATCACATCAAGAATTCCACAATAAATAGTGAGCCTGAAATAAATAATGTTTATTGCGTATTATATGTAATTTAAAATGAGATAGTACATAACACGTGGCATATCTAAAGACTGAAATGCGAATTAATACCCTAATACTTTCGAGGCACATTTCAGGTAGCATGGTCCCAGCCAGCTCATGAGAGGGTGGGACATTGGTTTTGTTCGTTAGTGTTGTAGAGCCCCGTCTAATGTAGAGACTGCACAGATACTACACTAATGCGACGATTTTTGGGTATTAGTAGTACCCAGTTTTCCCAAGTGGCCACCCCTACCAGTACTATCTGGGATTACGTTGCTGAACTTCAGGGATCCGACCTGAACTGGCGTGTCCAACGCAATAAGCCGCTAGTGGGACATTTGCAAAGCAAATGTTAACGTCTAACAGAGACCGTATAAGGTCTAATAGTGACCAAAGCGGAACTCTCTCAAACGACCAGCCCTCTCCAGTAAATCCTTATACACTTAGATGAATAGGGCGATAGTGACGATACATTACAGCATATTTTTATTGGTTTCCGTCAATAGCAGGGTATGGCGAAGAGAAAGAACAACTACTAACCCTATTCCTGCTTTGGTAGACTCGGTGCATCCAATTTTGTCCCATTGGTACACATGGGCAATCTGTTGGGCGGTATTTTTATGCAGCCGGCTACTGACCCTATGCTGTACACCCTATGCTTATGCTTAGGGCCTCCACGGACGACGCTAGGGGAAATCTTCTACACCTTGGAAATTTTGCCTGTCTCTAAGTTGCGTGTAGAAAGGGTTCTTTGACGCGCAAGTGACCTGGTAACAACACACGGGGGCACGACTTTACTTCCATCCGACGGAAGGTATACTGGGAGGCCTCTCATCCGAAAGAAGCGAACACCTCGGTCTATTATTGAACTTGGAACTACTGCGGCATTTGTCGAACACGCTACCTCTACGTCACTGATGCAGGTCAGCGAGGCTCTGTCACCTCTACGCCACCGGGCTCAGAAGTATTTCTATCAAAATAAAAGACGGCCCACTGGAGAAACCTGGTAAACTATACGAGTCAATCCAACCTCGGACTTCAAAAGCAGGACTGGCCGAAGAGGGGTGGGGGTGCGAACGATGTGAGGGCACAAGGCACCGTGCCACCGACTCAAGAGAAGGACTGCCCGAAAAAAAAAATTACTGCGCCGGGCCGCAGGAAACTGGAAAACGAATTGCAATAAAGAAAAGGGTCAACAAATGGCCGTCACTCCAAGGCTATAATTCTAAGTTCGCCACTCTAAAGTCGGTAATCCACGACTGGCACTCCGAGGCCCGCACTCTACGGCCAGATTTCTAAGCCCTTCACTCTAAGGCCGGAAGTCTAACGCTGGCACTTTAGGCCTGCACTAAGGCCGACACTATGGCCGGCTCTCTAAAGCCTGCACTCTAAGGTCGGCTCTCTGTAGGCAACAGTCCGATCCTCAAGTCAACCTTGCCCCGGACCCCGCTTTTGTTCGGGTCGGCCCTGTTCAATAGTGAAAAAGGGGCTTGAATAGTGTTTTTTACTTGATTAGTGGTCATCAGTCGCTTCATATCGTGGAGGGTTACAGCTGCCGGTGAATACTTGACCCCGAACTCAGCACAGATAAAGTATTTTCATCTTAAAGTTTGAAATTTATTTGTATTTTTAAAAATGAAATCTAGTTTTTGTTTGTCCTGTCTCTCAGATTTGCAATACAGAAAGGTTTTAAGGTACATCTTTAACAAACAACTTTCCATGGTAACAATCATCAAAACCCTTAGGGCGTCCATCGTTACCCGTCCAATATGTTTGTAATCTTTATCTTTAACTTGTGTAACTCAACTGGTACACCTGTATCTTGACATGACTTCTTGACACCACATTCATAAATTCGATAGTCGAAACAACCTTTATTACTCTTTATTTCTCATCTCAATTCCCAGTTTGCTTGAGGTTTGTTCGTCTGCCAAACTACTCTAAAAGGGCCTCTTTCACACACACACATGCACTGTCTCGTCACTCTTTTCTTGGGAGAATAAAGAGTAATAATAATCAAGAAAAGCACCTCCATGTCGACAACTGTAAGGTGGTCCATTAACATTTAAAGGTCTTTTTGCGTTTTTGAACTATCACAATTTTATGTTGGTAGTTTTTTTGGTGACTGACAGTATAGATTTAGAGATGGTAGGTAGTAGATAGGAAATATCACATTAAAAGTGCTTCATATATTGTATTTGTTGTTATATGTCAGTGTACCACTCAAATCATCTATGATTTAATAAGTTTTCACCCTCTATCTTGGAATTTCTTGCCATAAATTTCATTATGTAAAAAGCTGTTAATCAAAAAACTGACAAACATGATTTTTAAGTAGTTTTTTTTATCAGGTCTAAAATTTATACGAGACCTCCTCGAAGATGATGGGTCTATACCAGCAAACAATTATGCAAATTTGTTTATCATGTTTCCATCTCAGTAATTTAATCAACTGTCAAACATTATAATTTTTAGCGTCGGCTTCTAACAAGAAATTATCATACCTGTGAGTGTTTTTTCTTTCACAAACTTAAACCAAAATGTGGGGTAAACCGGCATCCCCCACGGCAAGCAGCGCCAATATTCCTGCGGGTTCCAGACGCCTGGCTGGGGTGTCCCCAGTCAGATTTTGTTGTTGTTTGTTGGTGTCTTAGGGCCCTTCAACTACAAAAGTCATTAGAACCCTGTCCACAGCATAGTTCTTATGCAGAAACTGCACAGACACTACACTAATGCCACGATTTTTGGGTATTAGCAGTACCCAGTTTTCCCAAGAGGCCACCCATGTCAGTACTAGCTGGGGTTGCGCAGCTTAACTTCAGTAATCCGACGAGAACTGGTGTGTCCAACGCAATTCGCCGCTCCCTCCCCAGTCAGAGCATGTTCAGAAAGCATAGGGGCAAATTTAAGATTAGGAACGTGGAATGTGGGGACCCTTACTGGAAAAAACAGGGGAATTATTTAATATCATATAGCAAACGAGGATTAATGTAGCTTTTCTCCAGGAAACTATGGATCAAGGCCCCTTGATTAGGGATACAAGTTCATAGAGGAGGGAACACGTTAGGTCTATTTACGGAATGCAGGTGGTCGGAAGGCACCCGGGGCATTGTTGTTATTGTTTGTTGGCGTTTCTTAGGGTCCTTCATCTACAAGGTCATTAGAGCCCCGTCCACAGCATAGTTCTTGCGCAGAGACTGCACAGACACTAATGCGACGATTGTTGGGTATTAACGGTACCCACCTTTCCCAAGCGGCTACCTATGTCAGTACTAGCTGGGGTTGCGTTGCTTAATTTCAGTGATCAGACGAGAACTGGTGTGTCGAACGCAATTCGCCGCTCCCATGCACCCGGGGCAGGGAGAGGCCGAAGCAGACGTGGGAGCAGGTTGTACGTAGGGATATAGTAGTGCGTGGTGTGGACGGGGACCTAGTGGGGGATAGGAGGAGGCGAGCGGCGAATTGCGTTGGACACACCAGTTCTCGTCTGATCACTGAAGTTAAGCAGCGAAACCCCAGCTAGTGCTTGGGAAAGGTGGGTACTGTTAATACCCAAAAATCGTCGCATTAGTGTAGTGTCTGTGCAGTCTCTGCATAAGAACAATGCTGTGGATGGGGCTTTAATGACCTTTGTAGTTGAAGGGCCCTAAAACACCAACAAACAACAACGGGATAGGAGGGAGTGGAGGACTAGAACCTGCAGGCCCAATCCTGCCGCAAGCGGGATAAGGATATGATGATGAAACTTAAACCAAAATGCCTATCAAAGTTAATCGGATATCATCAGTACCTAGCAACTTTCGATGAACAAAAACTGCAATCAAAAATTGAAGGTAAATCTAAAGGAAAATATTTCATTCCAACTAAATGTTACATAATAGGAATGAAATTTAATATTAATTTATCTGTGCAACAGGAAGATGGGAATGGATATTTAATATCCCGTTTATTTAGTATTAAATTAAAGTGTAGCTTTTCTATCAGTGAAGAATATGATGAAATATTGACGCTTTTTCGTTTCGCTTTGTTGCAGTCATAGGTTTTTGTTATCATAGTTGTTATTATTGTTACTCTGACTGAAGATATCAAATAACCGAAGCGCAATATTGGTTTATTTTATAGCATGTCGTTTAATGTGATATTTTATGTTACCCATTTGTAGTTATTAGGGAGACACCACAACGTCAATGGAAAAATAACAAATAAAAAAACCTATAGTCATATTTTTCATAAAAGCCTCTACGTACCTGACTAAGGACGGCTATTACTCTATAAAAAGTAACATTGTGGACGTCTGGTAGTCAACATCTTCCTTACAAACACTTCACTTTATATGTATCTTTAAGTAATAAAATACCATGTGATCAGCAGTGTGCGTGTATGTACTGGAGGTAGGATTTAAGCACAACATAATCGAGATGGACAATCAACTGATACGGAGTTATATGAATCACAAAACCTGACTTTACCCATTATTTGATTGTAAATTTAGAGAATATTACGCCACCTAATCATTCATTTCAGTCGGGATAACAACATGCCTTAGCAATCAATAACCATGAATCAGATTTCAAATTCATACGACACAATAAAAACCCAGATCTAACTGTATTACAGAGAAATTGTTGAGGTTATGTGACCAAATTTTAAGTATTATGATATCAACATTTCCCCCTTATTGCAGCGGAGACACATGGGGTTGATAATTCAATCGATAAATACTGTATATTGCTTTTAGTTACTGCGTAATAATCACATTTATATATACAATACCGACAGTCCCATGCTACATTTCAACCCTTTCTAACGCATACCTACGGGATGTATCCCAATCATGATTTCTACAATTTAATGCCAAGATATGAAATTTGAATTTTTGATAATTACCCCATGAGGACGAATACCATTGCATTTGTAATAGGTGACTAAAAAGGGTTGTGGAAATCGGTCGGAAGTCAATTCCGCTCATGAGTCCACTTCTTTTCTTCCTTCTCCCTCCATATTTTTAGCTCTGTGTTCATCTTGCCCTTGCCTCCATGCTTGGTCTGCAATCCTGTCGTAGGTGGGAAATGGTTTTTTTCTTATCTAAACGGAATTAAGGAATGAGAATTAGTGCAGGGCTAAGGTTTGGCTTTAAAAAAATGAAGGGAGAAGAGAAGGTATTGACGTTCAGCAAGACATGTACAAGTAGTACATGCATCTCTAAGTGTCCCATTAACGCACAGTTACTGTAGGCCTACTATAGTCCGAATTATATTCTTAAATGTCCAAGCAGTCAGATAATATTACATTAATCCACCGCACACCTGCGTGTTTTAGATTGATTAATGCGGCTCTTTTGTCGGGTGTACTTTCATATTTGATAATAGCAATTATAGTCCTAACTGCTATATATTGCAGAGGTCTTGCTTTATAAATCCCTAAAACCTAAATAACACAACTACATAATGATTTAACATGACGGTTGCCAATCTAAATTATGAAGAAACGCATTTGTTTCCCCGAGGAAAACTATATTATGCCAAAGCGTCACTTCAGTTAAAACTAGTTGTATAACAATGGATGTCACTTACTATGGTGGGTCCATTTGGTGGCTATGAAATCTGAACGGTTTGATATGCGGCAAATCTAACCGTCCAAATAACAAGTGCTCAGCGACACCAAAGCAATGAGGAGATACTGTGATGCGACCCATAGAATCAATAGGGGACGGTTGAAGTGGAGACAGGCAAGTGAAGTCCTGTGTGATAGGAGGGTCCCAACCAAGTTGAAAGGGAAGTTTTACAGGACAGTGGTTAGACCCGGTATGCTATATGGATCAGAGTGTTGGGCAGTGAGTAAGAGCCACGTCAATAGAATGCAAGTGACCGAGATGCAAATGCTGCGGTACATGAGTGGGGTGTCGAGAGCTGATAGAATTAAGAACGAGTAGATTAGAGATAGCCTGAGGGTGGTGGACATCGCGGAAAAAATGAGGGAGGGCAAGTTGAGGTGGTATGAGCACGTAATAGGAGAAGGGAGGAGGAGCTCATTAGGCCAATTTCAGGAATCCAGATGGTTGGAAGCACCCGGGACAGGGAGAGACCGAAACAGACGTGGGAACAGGATGCCCGTAAGGATATGGTGGTGTGTGTGGGAAGGACGGGAACCTGGTGGGAGATAGACGGCAGTAGAGGGCAAGAACCCGCAGACCTGACCCTGACACAGGCGGGATAAGGGTATGATGATGATTTGAATAACGGGCAATCTCATAATTCCCTCGTATCACACAGGACTCCACTTGCCTGTCTCCAGTTCAACAATCCCCCATTTGATTCTATGGGTCGTACCCGAGTCTAACTTTCCCTTTGCTTTGGAACGTTGATCCTAAGTACTTCGCCCTTTGCACCTTCGTCACCAGTTCGCCCCTAGAGAGTAGGCCGCCATTATTTTCCTGTCCATCCCAATTGAAAGCTAATTGCTCCGTCTTCTGCATGTTCTAAATTCTCCATAACTGCACATGCAAACGTCAAAAATTGCTTAGTCTGTTGTCTCGACAATAGCAAAGCTATCAGCATTCACGCCCATCACGTATAAAAATCAAGACAAGAAACGCGATTAGCTATCTAATTAACAATTCTTATTGCACTCTAACTTTGGTATGTACTGAATGTAATTACAATTAAGCGAGTTAAGATCAAAAGGCTCTAACATGGCCGCAAATCTTTGCTATCACAGATCAGCAAGAATTTCAGCGATGTTTGTTTTAATCTTCCAGATTGACGTAACTTTCACAACAGTTTATTGCTTATACAATAAAATAATCCTTGCCGCCTTTAAGTGAAGCAAACGTTAATATTTATCCGAGTGGGTTTATTTTCACGGAAAATTTGGATTGCTGTATAGCCTCCTTTTCTGCATTCCTAAATATAACATCTAGGAATATTGCGTAGGACTAAATATTTGATTGACCCTAAATAATAGTGGAATTATTTGTCCTTTCGATGAAATGAAACATTTCGGGGATAGCAAATGGTCTACTGCAGAGGTGGCCAACTTTTCTGTACATAAGATCTACTTTTTATCTTAAAAATGTGTCGCGATCGACTTGTTGTCATAGGCGTAGACGAAGTGGGCAGGGGGAGGTTCAATACTAGACCCACCTCGGTCCAGTATCGAACCTAGAACCACTGACGCAGACCTAGAAACACTGATCCACTACGTCACCGAGGCGGGTCTTAAGTTAACACATCGCGAGTGATCGACCAAAATTGGCTTCACGATCGACTTGTTGGCCATCCCTGGTCTACTGAATGTTGCTTTGTCCTTGTCCAGCTCGTTGCTTGAACCTGTGTCCTAAAATACTCTCTCTCTCTCTCTCTCTCTCTCTCCCAAAGGCAATGTTAAAAAAAGTAACCACTTGAGACTAGTTGTTTACTAAAATGAAAACCAACATTTGCTCGTGAAGAACTGTCATCTCACATCTGTGACAGTTCACGTCCCACCGGAACAACATACATGTTCAACACAACAGCACATAGGGCCTATCAATTGGAAATAACGCAAACTGAAATATCTTGAGAGAAGTAGGACAACTAAGCCCCATAGGTTCCGTAATTCACATTTATTTTGTCGATAATCAGTTTAATTTAATCATCATCAGCTTGTTACAGTCAAGTTATAAATTTTATGTGCAGTTCCCCTAACCCCCTTCCCCAAGCAGCAACAGTGATGTTGATGTGACCTTCCATGAACTGTTGGGCCATCTGGGCACTAGTTACTACCTAAAGATGATGGGGATTGTTTTGTAATAGGAGACATAACGTGGATGATGCTTAAGATTTCTGAAGTTGAAAGTGGCAGCAGTCCAAATCTTTTATTTGCTTCAATTGAATAACAGAGACCGCCAGAAGGCACATCAATAAACTACTCCGTAAATTATAATTAACAATGTTAATGTGTGCGATCGCATTTCCTCATCAACATGTGGTCAATCATTGTCGAAACTGCTGGTTTCCTGCTTACTACATCTTATTTTCATTAAAGACTTACTGTACGAGTATATTGTATGTCTAATAGAAATTCACTTCCTTTCAGCTTTGCTACTTCTTGCTCTTAACGTTTGACTGACCAATATATCATTTTTCAGATACACAATATGAAAGATTGGAGAATTAGAATTCATTGACGGGACACGGTCACAAAACCGTGGTCAATGTCATCTGCACGTAAAAGAACCTTGTTGTTCTTTAGTGTTTTAGGGCCCTTCAACTATAAGGTTACCATAGCCCACTGTGTAGTTCTAATGCAGAGACTGCACAGACAATACACTAATGCGACGATTTTTGTCTATTACCATTACTCTATTTTCCCAAGTGGCCACCGTTGTTAGTTTTAGCTGAGGTTGCGTTGCTTAACTTCACCGATCAAACGAGAACTGGTGTGTCCAACGCAATAAGCCGGGTAAATGAGGCAAAATTCTCAGGTGTAGCAGTTCGTCCGTTGGCATCGGTGAAGTGCCCCAACGAACAGTAGGCCGATGATAAATAAGTACAGGGGTTGCAACTTTGGTCGGCAGTCGGCTGCGTAAAAATATCGTCCATGCGTCCATTCAGAGGGACAGAGATGAGTACCCTTCCCTGCCAATGCCAGAGATACACAAGAGAACACACAGCTGAACTGTTGTATAGTGTCTCTAAGCAACCGGTTAGCGACCTAATGACCTAACCCCCTATTTAATGTCGGCCTATCACCGACGCCTGCGGGTGAGCTCGGTTAGGTGCAGGTGATATTTTTCACAGTTATCGAATTGAACAGCGTCGTATAACATTTTAAAATTTGAAATCTGGTTTAATAAACAAGTCGAGTTCAAAATTAGAAGATCGAGGTCGACAGCTAGTACTAGATATGTTACTTTTACGTACAAAGTGAAATCTTTTATATTAGACCTTTCGTTTCATCCAACTTAACTAGCTGTATACCTGGGGTCCAGAGGTGTACCGAGGGGGGGGGGGGGGGAAGGGGGACAGATGTCCCCGGGCGCAGAAGACAGGGAGCGCAAAAATGCGGTTCGCATTAAGTTTAGAGGGTGCTAGAGGGCACAGATTTCGGTCTTTGTCACCGGGCGCAGGATCCCCTCGGAACGCCACTGCTGGGGTCACAATTCACACAGGTCCTGGATGTCATCTCTAAAGACCTTTCACAAAGGCCGAAGGGGAACTTCCCGTTAAATCTGCCGATCTGCACATAATTTTTGACCTGCAAGTGACGTTGTACCCACCATAAGGAACTCCTAATCTGACAGAAGATTCACATGAGTTTTCCATCCTTATCACTCCAAAGAAACATCTCACCTATAAGTTATAGGCAAGGATCGAACTAGAGAGCCATTAGTTCAGGAGACAAGCAGCCAAGGCTGGAGTTTATTGAGAGCAAGAGCAAACTTCATTAAAACTAAGATATCAGCTTCATTTTTTCAGTTATCATGTATGCGTAAGTATTTATTGCTCTGTTTTTCTTGCCATCCTATCATAAAAACCTGCTCCTATTTCTGATTTATGATGTTTCCTACTTTAAAATCAAAATCTTATAGGAGGAGAATGAATAGAGGAATGTCCTCTAACATTGTTGACATTTTAAGGTACAAGCGATAATGATAATTTTAAAAAAAGTAAGCAAAGTTAAGAACGGGGAAATTGACCTATTAGAAAAACGGGAAAGAAGAATCTATGATGTCTTCTTGATGTGTCACTTGTCAAAAAATGCCCTGGACTTACACCGTCCGAGCTTTTAATATGAGATGGCTAGAGTGCAAAGAAGAGGAAGAAAGGAAGGGGAATTAGTTGATATAAAAGTTATAGTCCGTCGTAATTTCCTGATATGCCAAGTCAAGCAAGATTTTATGAAGTGGCGAAATTTTCATGTAGAGCCGAGCACAAACCGTTTCCCCCTCCCTCATTTCTTCTTAAAAACCTAATGTCATGGTCGTATAAAATGTCCATTTCATTAAACAAACTGGTGGTCGGTTGTCTCCTCTAAAAGACATTGTCGATAATAAAACAAGAAGAAAAAGTGATGGCCTTATAAGGACCTTACAGGGGCGTACTATTCATTAATCATTTTTATGTCTTATGTTCTGCTTAATCAGGCAAATGTTACATAGGCCCTAGTTAATTTTTCCACAACTTTTACTTTTTTTTTAGCGCAATGTAGCTTCAAATATATCTACATCATATTTACTATTTTCCCCCTCTCATTTCTAGTTAATAACAAAAAAATACATCGTGTTTGTAAATAATATGTTACGACGTATTTATCTATGGATATGGTGCAACTTTATTCCCTTGGAGTTTTTGCTGGAGAAACAGAAGAGGCCTAGATGATGACTACTTTCAAAAAATTACGCTACAGTGACTGCAATGAGATAACATCTGGTGTGAATTTCGTCAATTATCTGTGTCGTGGTCTGAGTAAGTACACAGACTTATAGAACGATCTAATAATGCAATGATACAAAGTTATGATTAACTGACCTCTGATGGAGAAGCCGTTTACTGATCAATCATGGCTCGGTGGTTTTTAGGGCCGTCAATGAAGGGCCAATTTAGTAGTTTTTATAGGGTGACAATACTGGTGTTTTATATTAGTGGTATTTCCTCACTCAGTAGTTTGAGAACTGATAATACTTGCCATTTGCAGGCAGGAATTAGGTGTACCGCAATTTTTTGTTCCAGAGTTCAGCGGGCACCTTGGCACGAGTCTGAACTCCTGTTGCATTGTAGTTATTTGTAAAAGGTCAGCCACCATGCAATATTATAACCAACAAAGCATTAATTTACCTGCCAAAAATTTCTATTTTGGCTGTGTAATGCGGTGTTGGAACAGTAGGGTAGGCCGGCATCCCCCCCCCCCCACAGACAACTCAGCCAATATTTCCTGCGATCTCCAGACGCCCGGCTTGGGTGCCCCCAGTCAGAGCATGTTCAGTGAACCCGCAGTCGGGATAAGGGTATGATGATGAGTTCAGCAGGCACCTTGAAGAAATCGGTCTATGAGAGGGCTGGTCCATTTGGCAAATTAACGAAACCACAACTGATAGGAATTTTGCCTTTTCCATGTAGGACGGGTGCTTATTTGCAGGTAATATCGAATACATCAGACGGTTTTATTTCCCATCTCATACAGGAAGGACTTGAGACACTGTTCCTCTATCCTGAAAACCTCGACTAAGGTAAACTATCCTTATATGACTACGACAGTCCCAGTCTTGAAAATGTGGTCACGCTGATCTGAAGTAGGGAAAAATTTCTTAACAGGAGCTCTCTAAAGACATCGGGCACCTAAAAAAAACTAGCAGAGCAAAGTGAAAAAGTCGGGCCCATTATGAAAACAGGACAAAAATGTTATGAAGATGTACCTCTCCTCATGTTCCTGCTCGTCTATCCGATCACCTTTCCCTTTCAAAGCACAAATTCAACTGTAGTTTTTAAGAGTATCAGGATGTTGACAGCAGACAATGTAAGGGTGTGGCCCTGTGTGATTTTGTAGGTCTGAAGTTGGTCTTGATTGTTTCAACCCGCTTCGGTGGCGCAGTGGATACTACACTCAGTAACTGCGTCAGTAGGTCTAGGTTCAATACTGGACCGAGTTCGTTGGCTTCTTTCAGGCAAGAGGGAGAGATGCCCAGCGGGCCTCTTCCTTCGGATGAGAAGTAAAACCGAGGTCCCGTGTGTTGCACGATGGTATTTGCGCGTAAAAGAACCCTCTCTACTATGCAACGGGTCGATGAGGTAAAATTTCCAGGTGTAAGAGCTCGCCCCCCCCTTTAGCGTCGGTCGATTCCCCCAACGAGCATTAGACCGACGATAAATAAGCATAGGGATTGCAGCTTTGGTCGGCACCCGGCTGTGGAAAAGCACTGTCCAATATATCGTCGTTGTGTCCATGCAGAGGGACAAGATGGTTGAGGCTGGTCTTGATTGTATCCTTTAATGAAGTTGTTAGTTTTGTCACTGCACAGTGCACATCCTTTGTGAAATGAACTGTACTTCCAAGTCTTTCTTAATGTGACAATTGGGGTTCCAGAAGATGATTTTACGGTCCATGTGCGCATCTGGTCGCACTTTCTGACCATGTCTTCCCCTTTCCTTTTAACCCCAGCTCTATCAGTGCATCATCATATACCGTTGACAACGTTTGTCTTCAATGTGCTGTCTCTGCTGCGCGCGCAGCTTGTTGCTAATCTAACTTTAAAATCTGTCATAATTGCATGCATAATGTCGATCTTTGAGAAACCGTCTTTGATTGGCGTTATGAAGGCTAATCTTGAATTAATAGCAGAAGTCACTTGCCCCCAACAGGTCATATGCAACATCCGATAATACTCATAATAATAATGATTACATCTCTCCTGACCTTCTTGAATTACACGGGTGTAATAATTTCAGATATTTCCTGTAGAGAGCAGAGATGCCATGGTAATAACCTCTCAAATGAAAAATTATAAATTTGTCACTTACGCAACAGTAAAAATTACAAAAAGACAAGTTTTTTCAAGTCGGCAATGATTGATGTACGAGGCATCTAGGATTGTTTGTTTGTAGGTGTTTTAGGGTCTTTCAACTACAAGGTCATTAGAGCCCCGTCCACTGTGTAGTTCTGATGCAGAGACTGCACAGACACTACATTAATGCGACGATTTTTGGATACTAGCGGTACCCAGTTTTCCCAAGCAGCCACCCGTGTTAGTACTAGCTGGGGTTGCGTTGCTTAACTTCAGTGATCAGACGAGAACTGGTATCTCCAACGCAATTTGCCGCTCCCAGGCATCTGGAAGGCGAGTTTCTAAGCCTTAGAATTGTTATGATCTGGACATGCCCTTTCCGTGGAGAAAGTGTTTTACGTACAAGTAGACATCGTACACGTCGCAGGAAGCCTCTGCTTTATTTTCTATCCATTGGAAGGCATACTTAAGTCTCCATCTCCCTCTCTCTCTCTCTCCCTCTCTTTGTCCCTCTCTCTCACTTCCACCAGGACCAAGCCTGTGGTCAACCACACAAATTGAGCTACAGTGACGGGCTGGATTATAGTGTTGTTAGCTAAACAGTCGTAGACAGCACGCATGTCAAAAAGATCAGGGAAGGTAGGATCTGAGAAGTGATTAATGTACCACAGAAGTGAAACACAGGCTCTTTATGGTGTTTTAGGGCCCTTCGTTTCACAAGGTCATTAGAGCTCCGTCCTACACAGACTCTACACAAATGCGACGATTAATGGGCATTAGCAGTACCCAGTGTTCCCAAGCGGCCACCCATGTTAGTACTAGCTGGCGTTGCGTTGCTCAACTTCAGTGTTCAGACAAGAACTGGTGTGTGTCCAACACAATAAACCGCTCGCCATGGGTTCATGTAGTATGAGAGATCCAGAGGAGGTGGGTCATAGGGATACACATGAGAAATAGTAGAGCATCAAAATAACTTGGGAGCAGATGATACTTCAGTGTGTGACAGTGTGGTATGATAGATAACGGCTTGGTTGAAGATGGGCGAATGGAGAACTAATTGTTTACAAGCTAATCCTGTATTTGCGGGATAATGTTGCAATGATGATATCAGTATGAGTTGCAAACTGGGAATGAAATAATATGCATGAGTCAATTTGTAATATTCGTCAAACATGAAAGTTTAAGTTTCACTCACACGTCAACCATCAGGAGGCGAAAAAAATCTGGTGCTCTCACATGACTTTTCATTAAGACTCGAATCATGAGTTACCAGTACAGGACACTGTCGGTTTTTGACTCGCAATCCAAAGGGTAAGTGTTAAACTTCTATCTTTGAGGGTTAAGAACTTCAGTCGGGCAGATTTGTAACGGTGTTGGTTTCTAGAAACGAAAGGGTTCTAAGTGCTTGTCATTCAAATTTGACTGGAAGAGCAATGATGGATTAGTAGACAGACTTACAAAGAAGAAACTGTAAATAGCAAGTTATCCTCAGCGCTATTAAAAGAGGCCCCCCCTCATCACATTTCATTAAAAAGTTACCTATAGAATCAACAGTTAAAGTTTTGGCTAGAATTTCGGATGTCTGGTCTGATTGGCATTAGCTAAAAATTAAATTTCCAAGGAATGCAGTATTTCAATCTTCTTTCCTAGTTTCCTGACCTTTTTTTTTCGGCCTCTGGCAAAGTCTGGCTACCATTCATCCCAAAGAAGAAACAAGTGAGTAGGATGGAGAGGTTGAAATATACTAAACAAAAAGGGGCAAATAAAAAGAGAGTGTAGGCTACCGACCTGATACCACAACCCTTTTCTTGTCATGTGGTGCAATATTCAGAGGTAAGCAGTTGTGAAATAATTTTCAAAATTTAAAATGATGATAATAATGCACTTCATTACATTAACACAGCAGACTAGCCCTTCAAGGTGACAATGAGGTGAGATTAAAAGAAATTTTGAATCTTTTGCAGGTTTTATTCGAGTTCTGTAGGTGTTAATTTGACATTAGATTACCAATTGTGTTAAGTGATCACAAATTTATTTGCATACCTGATAATAAAGTGCTAAAGAAACATTTGTTTTTTCCCTTGCAGTTATTTGGAGCAACTTTTAAGAAAGAAGATTAAAGAGTCCACGTTATCTTTAGCAAAGTTTACCTCTTGCAGCACGCCATCAACTCGTTAAAGACTTATCATTATAAAAATTCAACAGCTAAAAAGAGAGAGACTAATGCACTTGTGTTAATCTTTGAACTCCTTCTCAGTCTTGTTCCAACCCTTCAGCCCTCAGTCTCTACCGCCTACAACCTCCAGTTCTCCTTACTATACTCTTACTAAATACAATCTGCACATCAGTCAGAGCTCGAAAAAAGTAGACACTCATGGTATTATATGAAGGTTCATATGTCTTTGACAGGAAGAAGAAAGAAAACAAAGAAGTCGTTGTGTATGTGTGTCTTATTCACAGAGTTTCATGGATTTTAACTGTTAATCCCGGGCTTTTTCATGTCCGTTTTTTTCCCTTTCTTTCTCGCTCTCTTCATTTTCAGTATCCCTGTCTTTACGGTGCTATATCCTCTCACCATATGTGGGGACGACAACGCACCACTGGAATGTTGAAGGGTCAAATTTAGACGTAACACGAGTGAAAACACACATATACACCCCTCTCCCTCCTTCTCCCCAATCATATTTTCTTCTTCATAAGAAAAAGAATATAATACCAAGGTACTGAGAGGTACATTAACCCATGTGATTAAAACTATTATAAATGACAAATGTCTGCCTAGGTTTTAAGTTACACAAAAACAAATTTTCCTGGATATTGCTTTCTTTACTTTTAATGCTACTAATCTGTTTGCCGCCTATGGCAGGCGTGGAAACCTATCAGTAATAAACAAGAGCAAAATAGAGACGCCGAAGGACGGTGGATTCAAGTTGGTATGATAGAGAAAAATATTAGAAGAAAGAAGGCACCGGGATGTCACCCCGGCGACAATGACTGGCTGCCTCCTCCAATATATCAAGTGCTGAATTTACATACCTGTTCCCCCGGACCTAGAGCTCAGAAAGGGGTCCAAAACTTTCGTATAAGTGTTATATTTTCATATTCATGATTTCCCCACCGAACAGTAAGTCGACGATAAATAAGCATAGGGGTTGCAGCTTTGGTCAGCAGCCCGCTGCGTAAAAATACCGCCCAACAGGGTGCTAATGTGTACATTTAAAGGGACAAAGATGAGTATCAGACTACGATAGGCAAGAATGTGCCTCATTTGCCTAGGTCCCTTAAAAGCCCTTTTAATCCCCCCGTACGTTATGCAGGCATCCACTCTATCCCAGCAGGCACACGGTTTGGTGACAGCAGACAATGTAAGGCTGTGGCCCTGTGTGATTTTGCAGGCCTGAAGCTGGTCTTGATTGTTTCAACCCGCCTCGGTGCACAGTGGGTAGCACGTTCACTAACTGCGTCAATAGGTCTAGGTTCGATACCGACGCCAGCGTACGAGCTCCAACGTCTGGAAATTTGGATTGAGGATAGAAATGGTTCTGTTATGTGCATTGTTGACATTCACACATACCATGACTTTATTTCTCATCTGTAGAAAGGCGTGTTTGGGACTTCCTCCTCCTTCTGCTCTCTCTCTTTTCTCAGTTGAAAGAAACCATTCGCCTCGTCTAGGAACGATCCAGCAACCCTGAACTTGAGGAATCCGCGTTGGAAGTTGAACTCGACTTTGATTGGTAAGTGATTGACTGCCAACGTCTTAATGCCCCCAACCCTTTTTAATCGTCTCTTACGGTGATGAGGTGGATATTGTTTCTGAATAATAAGATTAAATTTCAGTATTTAAACTATTAAAGATATTCATAAGACAGACTTTTAACGAAGGGCTTTAAATTAATAATCCTGTATAAATAAACTGTTTAAGACAGGTAAACGGTTTATGTTTCCTGGAATATCTTATGTGGTTTCACAGTATCTATGGATGACTACCACCGCCTCTCTTTAACTCTTTTACTTTCTCTAAATCCTTTCTGAACTATTATTGTTACTCCTACTAGTAGTAGTGCTGTTGCTGTTATACGTACGTTCAACTGCTTGCGACTCTGAATTATGTCGAGATGGTTATTTTCCCTTTTGTTCGATAATTTCCTACAAGAGTATTTTTCTACTCATCTCTCTTGAGGCCCTAAGAAAATAGGCAAAGTTAGGAGACAAGGAAGAAGAAAGCTGAAAACATCAAATATTTATGAAGCACTAAAACCTAGGTTGCTTGAGAATATAACTAACATATGTATTACATTTATTTTCATTGCTAAAATGAGCTTTTACTGCGTGGTTTATAAATAAACAACTGCAACTACTACTTTGATGTTTTCTGACCTTTATTGCAACTTGCCTTTTTCTGTTCTCTCCTTAATGCTGGTTGGTAGACAGCCCCCTTTGCTATCCACTGCTCCCAATCAAGGACCTCATTCACTTTCCAATTCCAGACATAACCAAATAGCTCCCCTCAACAATTTTAAATCATCGTCACCATTATCCCCTTATCCCGCCTGTGACAGGGTCGGATCTGTGGGTTTCGACCTTCCACTCTCGCATATCACTCACCAGGTTCACATCCACACCACACTCTACCATTACCCTTCGTACAACCTGCTCCCACGTCTGTTAGGTCTTCCTCTGTCCCCGGGTGCCTCCAATAACCTACATTCCTGTAATGGACCTAATCAGCTATTTCTCTCTTATCTTTACATGTTCATATCACGGTTACGAATATTCTGAGAGCAGCTGTATTGCTTTGGACACACCAGTTCTCGTCTGATCACTGAAATTAAGCAACGCAACCTCAGATTGTACTGGCGTGGGTGACCGCTTGGGAGCACAGCATAGTGCCTGTGCAAACTACGCAGTGAACGGGGCTCTAATGCCCATTGTAATTGAAGAACCCTAAAACGCCAACAAAATAAAATGAATATGCTGAACAGATACGCTTCATGGGTGCATGGTTCCCCTAGGCCTAGATCATTCTCACCGATGATAGCACTAATGTAAGGATGGACTTAGGCCTGTTCTATTGTGCCAAGATCGAAAGAAGGACCTGATAAAGTATAAAAGACAAAGTAGTAGAAGAAAGATTTCTACGGCCAGTTCCTGACGTAATGCAGCCCCAACAAGGTTGTATCCGATTGCAGGACCGGTCCTTAGGGGTAGATGGAAGTGCCCTACGAACAAAGTAGCCCGATGCCAAATAAGCAGGGGTTGAAGCACTCGGTGGACATAGTAACATTGTCCAACAGAATGCACGTGAGTCTGCAGGTGCGTGAGACAAATGAGCACCCGATACTGCCATAGGCAGAAAAAGGGCTAGAAATAATGATGTAAATAGAGTTCCTTAACTGTCAGTGGTGACATCGTACAGGGAAGCAATTGCGAGGTCAAAGGCAAGGACATACAACCAACCATATCTGGGCCAAGGAATTTTTTCTAGATTATTATTGAATGATTTCTTGATGCGTGTCTGAAATGAAAGATGAATTACATTCGCTTTAAAAGATGATATAAACAAGCTGTGAACAAGATTATCAAAATAGTTTTACAAAAGTCAGACGGTGATATGTATATACTGCATCCGGAAGTCTGCAATAGAGATAATTAATTATAATAGTTACTGTATATGTAATTGAAAAATCGATTTATCATTATGGTGTATATTTTTACGTCACTTGCAGTCTACTTTTCCTAAATAAAGTAATCATAGCACAGATGTTAGGTTGCAGAAAAAACTGACAATAATAATGATAATAATAAGTAATATCTATAATATAATCAGCACATTGCTTTTACCCCTCCTAGAAATTATTCTTCCGTTTTTCCTCCTTTTATTTCTTCTTGAATAACTAACTGCATGAATAGTTTAATGCACATCATGACTTCCGTAGACAGGTAGGATTTATTTTTTGAATAGCAAAAAAAAAAAATATGACAAGAAAAGTAATGACGGTGTGGAATAGTTGATGGATTATAAGACCGTTTACTTCCCTATAAATCCATAAAAGTGAGAAATGACGTTATATTGTTAGTCAACCAGCAAGAGGCCATTCATAAATGATTGCTTTCAGAAAACGTTTTTTGCATCATATTTTAAATTATATTGACACAATTCCTATTATAGTAGTGTTAGGAGGTGGACACAACAGACCAAAAGTCCCAGGGAGCAACTTATTGCGTTGGACACACCAGTTCTCGTCTGATCACTGAAGTTCAGCAACGCAACCCCAGCTAGTACTGACATGGGTGGCCGCTTGGGAAAACGGGGTACTGCTAATACCCAATAATCGTCGCATTAGTGTAGTGTCTGTGCAGTCTCTGCACTAGAACTATGCAGTGGACGGTGCTCTAATGACCATATAGTTGAAGGGCCCTAAAACTACAACAAAACAAAAACCAAAAGTCCCAGAGAACAATTGTATACATATCTCCATAACTAAGAGACCGGTTGTATTAGATTGGACACACGAGGTCTCGTCTGATTACTGAAGCTAAGCCACGCAACTTCAAATAGTACTAGCATGGGTGACCGCTTGGGAACTGTTGGGAACACTTGGTACTGCTAATACCCAAAAATCGTCGTAACAGCCAAATGCCTGCGTAGACTCTGCATTAGAACTACGCAGAGCAACGAAACAAACAAAATCCATAGCCAGGAATTGATCTCATCTCCTAAGCATCATCATACTCTTATCCTGCCGGGGTAGGGTGGGGTCTGTGGGTTCTAATCCTAAAGCCTCCAAAACATCAACAAAAAATTTCTTTCCACACAGCAGCCAAGTTGCGTTGGACACACCAGTTCCCGTGAGATCACTGAAGTTAAGCAGCGCAATCCCACGTCAATACCAACATGGGTGGTTGGTAAAGAACGTTGGGTGCTGCAAATTTCCCTTGTCCTTCATCCTCTTCGCTTACCTCCTCATCTCCCGCGAGCAGCCTCCTAAGGGTTCATCCTGTTATGGCTGCTTGGCTTACTCCCCAACCCATGAAACTAATCCAGTATCCAATCCGGCAGTATTTCTCAGTGTTTTTTTTTAAAAAGGGGAAGGTTGAAGCGTTGGTTTCGCCTGATGAGGTCAACAGGAGTTCAATTCTCAGCTGTGAAGGCCCATATGATGGAGATCTCCAGTACTAATTGTTTGTGCAAAAATAAAATGTGTTTGGAATGTTGCAATCATGAAAGTGTTTGACCTATCAAAACAATTTATTTTTAATTTCGCTTATTTCGTTTTTAACGTCAGTAATTTCTACTCCTGAACAGCTCCGGGAGGGTGGGCTTGTACACTTGGGAATTATACTTGTGAGCATCTATATTGAACTCCGAGTGGAAGGAAGGGGTTCTTTCTTATGTGGTTATGACAAAGTCCTACATACCACATGGGACCACGGGCTTTTCGCCATTTAACGGACGGTCCACTTGGTTCTTCCACTCACCCAATAGACGCCACCTCCTAGGATAGAACCTGCATCCATGCATGGACGAGTTAAGCACGCTGAGCAACCGACTAGAGGCTAACGGCAGTGCTCAGTCGAACTCTAGTACTCCCATGATTTGGCCGTCAATTGATTGTTGACGTATCTAAGATAAAAGTAAGAGAGGGATTAGTGACTAACTTTACTCAAGACATTCTCGACAACATCTTGAAAAGCTGGAACTGACAGTCTAATATCCAAAATCCTTTAATGACTGTGCTCAAGGGATTAAGTTGATGACCTGCTGCAGAAACTCCGATATTATAATTTGCTGATATTGATAAATTCAAATAATCCCCATGAACATTACAAAAGCAACATGAAATACTCTTGTAATTAATTAATGGTCACAGTAGGCCGTATAGGTATCATTCATATAATTGATAATCGTGGTATTTAACCTCAAGTAGGCGAAAAAGTCTAAAATTTGGGCGAAGGCCGATATGCAGTGCCTATTGTAGGCCTATATGAAGGTCTCTTAGCAGCAAAATGCAGACATCGAGGCCGGGTTGAACCGGTGATGGCTTATTGTTTAGATTCGAGTCTGGCAGAGACAGGTAACTTGCTGTGGGCAAGGCGGAGGGAAGCCGCAGGTTCACCTTCCATCTCCTCGCCACTACTGCTGTGACGACATTTCAACGGCATTTTACCTAGCAGTCTGCCATCCTTATGCCAAATATAAGTGTTTCACTCTACTGTATGTAGATACAGCCACCTTATCCGCAGTCTGACATCGTACATGAAGGAGCACTTGTATCATTCCTTCCTAAGCAACTTCTAGCCCTTTTCCTGCCTTTGGTAGAGTCGGGTACAAATCTCGTCCCCCTGAATAGACACACGGGTTGATCTATTGGACGATATTTTTCCGCTGCCAGCTACCGATCGAAGCTGCAACCCCTACGCTTATTTATTGTCGGACTACTGGTCGTTGGGGCACTTCATCGAGGCCACGGGGCGAGCTCCTACACCTGGGAATTTTGTCGCATCCACCCGTTGCATAGTAGAGGGAGTTTTTTTACATGCGCATTTGCATGTTTTACTTCTCATCCGAAGGAAGGCGCACTCGGGGGCTCTCTTTCGTCCAAATGAATCCAATACACCTCGATCCAATATCGAACCTGGAACCACTAACGCAGTAATCGAGCAATCTACCTGCTACGCCACCGAGGCGGGTTGGATCATTCCTCTCTCTCTTTTGAAAGAAAAACCTACAGTATCTGCTCTCCAGGGATCGAACTTGCAATCAGATTCACAGTCATCGAGATGCCACATCTCTGAGCAAAATCCTCAAACAGGATAGGGAAAATTGCTTTCAATTTCAAATGTAACCCAGCATTTTATCAGCTTTTAAGCCATTAAATTATGCAGATGGCGAAAAACGGGCGATGATGGTAGTAAGTTGTGTTAAAAATCGGTATAAAATATAATGCATACATGCACATAAATGATATAAAAGACCTAGTGGAAATAATTATGATAAATATGATTATGTACTGGAGTGCAGTAGTGTACACATTTGAAGCATTAAAATTAGACTTTTCTTCTGAATGCAATCTCTGTGTCACTTTTTTCTTCATGTTATTTCAACACATTAATTGGTAGGTTGTAATTTTCTGTGAGTAGTTGTCTGTGCCACACTCATCTTATGAATTCGTGCCATAATTTCAAGTATAATTCACAGGTATAAACCTGGCAAATTATATGACACTGTAAGTAGTACAAAACGAGTTTGTTTTATCCCTCCTATTGAGCTGCAAAAAATAAATATAAAAACGAAATAAAAGAGATGGGCTCTGTCGATTCAGTACTGCTTACAAGTTTACAAGCTAAATTGTATAATAAACATAAAAACTCTTTAAAGTTATACCGAGTTGACCTACGCAGCTTGTAAAAAATTAAAAAACCAGTCCCCAAAATTTATTAACTTACTCTAATTAGTCCACTAAGACGTACAACGCCTTTAGCGTGACTAGACTCTCATAATCTGTGACAGTTTTAATTTTTACTGCATTTTTATAGAATGCAAGGTGATATAATTATAAATCTGATAAATGTTATCTTTATAACGCCATTATTTCTGCCTATTTTCCTCTAATCTCAGGTTCCGATACCCATGTACTAGGTATAGTGAACAGAGCCCTTCTCTTGGGGGCACAAATGCGACTGCAAACCGTCCTGCTGCCGACACAGGCGGCTCATGGGGCAGGCAAACCTAGGGCAGTTGCCTAGGGTGGTAAATTTTATAGGGGAGGCAAAATTACAGAGATACTTGCTGGCCATGCAGTCTATCGGTTATTTAAAATGTTCATAGTCCTGGGGTTCTCAAACTACTCTGATTGGTGGGGCCTTTTCTAAATGTTGGCTTTCTCGATGCGACTTGTTGCAGAGTCTTAATAATGAATTGGCATTGGGACAAATGCCAAGGGCGTGAGGAAAGCTCGGACATTTTAGAACTACGTTGAATTTAATGGGGGGGCGGAGATGGACCCAGTTGCCTAGGGCGCCTAAAGCTCAGGAGCCGGGCCTGGCTGCCGACCTAATATCACGGGAGCGGCGAGTTGCGTTGGACACACCAGTTCTCGTCTGATCACTGAAGTTAAGCAGCGCAACCCCAGCTAGTACTGACATGGGTGGCCGCTTGGGAAAACTGGGTACTGCTAATACCCAAAAATCGTCGCATTAGTATAGTGTCTGTGCAATCTCTGCATCAGAACTATGCTGTGGACGGGGCTCTAATGACCTTTGTAGTTGAAGGGCCCTAAAACAACAACAACAACAACAACAACCTAATATCACAACCAACATTTATTTAAGAGCCGCCATGCACTGTCAGTTTCATCTTCAGTTTTTAACTGCACAGTTAGAACTGAAGGAATTTTAAACTGTGGACCTTTCACTCTCTCTCTCTCTCTCTCTCTCTCTCAGCGGGTTTAGTGATAAGCCCAGGATGAAACTTAGACTTTTGAAATCATGAGTTAAAGAGTTAAATCATGTGAAGAGAGAAGCAAGAGAAAATCGAGAGGGAAATAACATACCGTCAAAGGCACGATCCCGGTCTAGGTAGTGTTTATTTCTCTTACACAACAGGGGGAAGGCACTCCTCCAAGTGTACCCGGTGGCAATAGGAAGTAAATCGTTGAGAAACCCAAATTTAAATCCATAATGTTGTTCCAGAGACAAGAAGTAAGTAAACAAACTGATCTAGTATGGTAGTTGCATTTGCAGTTGACAGAATATTAATTATCATCATCATAATCACGCTTTCAAAGCCGGAGGACATCACGTAATTAAAACTAAGAGGAAATAATTTAGCCTTATTTAACTGAAATGTTAAGAAACATTTACAGAAGTACGCTCTCTTCTTCCTTCTCAAGAAACAACAGTTCAAAAATTCGTAAACAATCTTAGGCAAGCTATATTTCTGTCAATCTTTAGTAGATTCCGCCTAAGTTCTAAGGCTGCTTTTCAAGGATAATATAAAATATCAGCCTCTAATCCCGCAGAGATAAAATATTTACATTGCAGAGAAACCAAATCCATGTAACCACTTGAACCTAACTCATATCTGCATAATTTAAAATTGCAGTAAGAAAAAACAATACTGGGCTTACAGATACCGTCTTATAAACATTAAGACATAATCTTCAGAACAAATTTATGGATAAATACATTTTATAGGTCATTATATAATCTCATACGTTGAGAAGAATCCAAAGATGAAAGATATAAATTAAATAAAAAGAAAATGCAGATGTTGTATCTAGTAAGCTTAAGTACCTCTGCATGTCGTACAAAGGAACTGAAAGGGTTATGGCATTAGGTTGATGTCCAGCCATGTAATGCCACTGTCCAACAATCCACTTATCTCCTCTTCTTTTTTCACCGAGTGATTCTGGTGCGTCCCTTTCCTTTCAAGCTTCTATTCCAGTCTCAAAATCTCGGACAAGCTAATGGTCCTCCTCAGTGAACCATCTTGAAGACCTGATCTTCTTTGGGATGGATGAGAAACAAGTGCTGGAGTCGAGTAGTATGCATTCTGAGTGGCATGGACGTCAGAGGACCTTATCTACATGGAGTAAAATACGAGTCTTGATTGATTAATTTCCTAGGTTTATAAGCTCGTCCCACCCCTGGCGTCGATTAATTTACTTCAGTAGTAGGTAGGCAAGTAACCAAAGTAACCAAATAGACGAAATTCGGAATCATGAGTGTCCGACTGGCACACGAATTAGGCAAAAACGGTGACTAAATACCGCACTGCTATTGAGTTCAAAAACCTTCAGTAGGTCTTCAAGAGCCAGCATGTCTGCCCGTCAAAGTCAGGGCAACAGTATGCACAGTCAGGCAAACTTACAGACAACCTGGCTGCCTTTTATCAGTACAGCATTATGATACTTGTACAAAAAGAAGCAGAAATTCTGAGGGGTGAAGTAGACGAAAATCAGAAAGAAACTCAAAAGTATCATGTAATGTCGATTTCTCCATTCTTTGATTCTGTGATTAGTTTGTGGGTTGGGGTGTAACCCAGGCAGCCATAACAGGTTAACCCCTTAGGAGGCTGCCCGTGGGAGATGAGGAGGTAGGTGAAAGGAGGAGAAGGAGGGTTAATTTGCAGCACCCAACGTTCTTTACTAACCACCCAAGTTGGTATTGACGTGGGTGTGCGCTGCTTAACTTCAGTGATCTAACGGGAACTGGTGTGTCCAACGCAACTTGGACGCTCTCAGTGTTTAGAACAGTGGTGGCGAACCTGTGACCCACCGAGCAATTTTGAGTGACCCGAACGGGATCATATCTAGTTTATCGTCATGGGGGACATCGCGGAAAAATGAGGGACAGTAGGTTGAGGTGGTATGGACACGTAATGAGAAAAGAGGAGGAGGAGCTCGTTAGGTGTAACCAGGGCAGGGGGAGACCAAAGCAAACGTGGGAGCAGGTTGTCCGGAAGGACGGTGGTGGGAGGTAGGGCATAAAATTAAATAGCGCTTGCACCTGACCTGCGGACAACTTTTTGGTTTTTTTTTTTCGTGTTATTATGACCCGTCTTCAAAAAAGGTTCGCCACCACTGGTTTAGAAACTACTACTGGGGTGGTTGGTATCTTATACTAGCAAAGAACTTGGTCACCTAAATCCCGTTCGGCACTAGGGGTATGACTTTAACTGAACTCAGTAGCTCAGTTGGTTGCCACGGCAAGGATTCCACTCGTCAAATCCATTTCTCACTATTAGCAGAGTCAGATACCCATGAGTTGGCCTCCAAAAGCAGAACCAGAATAAGGGCCTGGGGAAGGTAGAAAATGGCAGAAAAGAAAGAGTAAGACAAGGTCTGAAAATAAATGTAAAGACAGCAAAGAGGGGAGAACTTGAGGGCGAACTGGAGGTTGGAATGTAGACATGCAGAGATACAATGAGCCTCATGCAAGTCTACCAGGATAGGAACCAAAACAGGGTTTGCGTAAATTTTCATAATGCCAAAATATACCAATAACTTTGAATTATGCACTATAATAGATCCTAACAAAAAAATAAGTATTTCATTTCCGAAATAAAAAGAAGATTCGTGTTGGTGTGGTACCCATTGTAAAGATGCAATATGTAGGCCTACATGCACTATAAGAAATTAGTCAATGTGCTCTCTTCGTCCGTTGAAAGAGGGTACAGATGGGTGAACGATGTTACAACAATCTTCTGTGATATCGACGTTTTCTACCTACATTCAGTAAGTAATCAAGTTAGCGGATGCAAACAAAAGTGGATCTATATTCAATTAAGCAAACATAAGAGTCGTGTGCTGGCACGCACACACTTCCACTGGTATTACTCCTAGAAAAACATGAAAATTCACTTTGACAATGATCTCGAGAAAACGAACAGGGAGAGGTAGAAGAACAGAGGGAAGTTAGAGGAGAAAACATGAGTTGAAAATTAAATTACTTAGTATATTTATAATTGTAAAAGGAACGAACGGAATGCATGTTAATATGCACTGTTGTCAGCTACCATATGTTTTACAAGGAACATGATATCTTGATACTGAACTACAATAGTTAAAATTATTTTTTCTGTCATAACTTTAAAGTTGTCTTCAGACATTTAGTGTCCCAGAGTCATGGACTAGCCAATTCCATTCTGACTCTCAGACTGGTACCCCTCCTCCAAAAAAAGAAATATTTCAGATGCTCCATTTCTCGACCTGCTGCTTTCAAAAGTGGCCTGTCAACGTAAAATCCTTGGTGACTTACACAAGGGCTTAAAGAATAGACAAGACTCACTAAATGATTCCAGGAACGTGGCGAACAATTTGGCGCCTAAGGTAGATAATATTAATGGTACCCCGTATGGAGTGCTCTTTGAAATATTCTTTGAGAAAATTAGGCACCTTTTTTTCAAGTTTGCGCCGTTACAAGTGACTCTCTGCTTCATCTATCGACACGGCCCTGTATGATTGCCCTATGTCCTAGTGCTCTTCAACTCCCAATAACATAGCCCAGCTTGATTAAGAATATAATAAACAAAATTCAATTACATCACGTAGTTTTTGCCAGAGGTTAATTGCGAGTGTCTTAAGGCTGCTGTCCTTGGGTCAAACGCTTGGCAACCTCAACAAGTATTACGTATTGATTAATTTCTAAATTCACTTCGGTAATACAGTAGTAGAGAGCTTGTCTCGTGGGTCCAGGCCCCTGAAGAGACCTGGTGTTATTTGAATTTAATTGTACAAAAGGAGTAAAGGCACCCCGTGTGGCGTGTAGGATGCCACCTTCAGGTCAAATAATCCATTCTATGCCGATTGAAATATACTGTAGATGCAAATGAGTAAAATTCAGGTTGAGGAACCCCCGCTGTCTCGGGAACGCAAAGGTGACTGTCAACTGCCCGGCTGCTGACCTAATGCCACAGCCCCCACTTATTTAACATCGACCTCTCTTCTGGGGATAGCTTATTTAACAAAAGCCATGGGGAGGGACAAGCTCTTGAACCATGGAAATTTTGGAGGCTGTCTGCGAGTAAATAAAATTCTCAGACCTAAGTACAGTAGATAGACCAGAAGTAAATAGGCCGGCGATAAATAATCAAATTAAATACAGGAAAAAAATGATATCTAGTCATGGTGAATGATTTTTCCCCACAGGCATCAAACGACTTCTTGAAGAAAGATGTTGTCATGAGGTTTCGAGGAGTTGATGATAAGACAACTCATTTTAAAATATTGAATCCCATGTTACGGTAAATATGTTGCTAGTCAGGTTTCGACGTACTACACTTTCAATAAGTGGTTGCAAATAATGTCCAATTAGTCAGGGTGTGCTAATTGACAGACAACGTCTAAGCTCAAAACATTTCTTAAAAGCACTACTTAAAGAATTGTCGAATAATTCTCACAAAAACAAAATATTGCACCTCGACGATTTAAGAAATGAAAATCTTTAGTAGCTGCCAAATGTCTTTCTCATTATTGTGACGCGTCTCCTCGAGTCATAATTTTGGCACTTAATACGGGGGTGTAAAACTGGTGACCCGCGGGCTACATGTGGCCTTTGAAGCCTAGAGTTGCGGCCTGCACAATCGATATCATGTAGTCTACATATGCGGCCTGCCACTCCGAAGCGTAACGAGGAGCGTAACTTAGTTGCAAAGGGGCACCATGGGCACTGTTGGACCTTCATGGCAACGCATATGCTACCAATGTGGCCCTCTATGTACCCCCGGGAGCGGCGAATTGCGTTGGACACACCAGTTCTCGTTTGATCATTGACGTTAAAGCAGCGCAACCCCAGCTAGTACTGACATGGGTGGCCGCTTGGAAAAACTGGGTACTGCTAATACCCGAAAATCGTCGCATTAGTGTAGTGTCTGTGCAGTCTCTGCATAAGAACGATGCTGTGGACGGGGCTCTAATGACCTTGTAGTTGAAGTGCCCTAAAACACCAACAAACAACTCTATGTACTCCCAGTTTGACAAGCTTGACTTAGCATAAAATTGGGAAACGTGTATTCGCATCTTCTATTGTATCTATGGGGTACTGAAAACCATTTTGCAACGAAAACCTTGTTGATGTAACTCGAGTAACAACATCGACTTTTATTTTTAATCTGCATTGGGACCTTTTTTCAAAAACTCTTCATCGGATTAGTGGTCATCTAGTGACTAAAGGTGTTAGAGTCGACACCAGACTCTTTTTCAGAAAAAAAGATATGAATTGACCTCTCCATGCAAGAAGCTGAAATCCCAGGCCATTTTACCTTTAACTACAGGCAGTGCCGGATTTAAATATTGAGAGGCCCTAGGCTATTTCAATTCTGAGGCTGTTTTCAAGCCGGCTTGAGGGGCTTTTCTTAAGTTTTGAAGCCCGCAAAATGTTGAGGCGCTAGGCTTCAGTCTACTTAGGCTAGCGGTCAATCCGGCAACTGACTACAGGATACGATCTGGAAAACGCATCCAACAGAAAGAAGTTACAATTTCTTACCCAAGGTCGATAACCTCCACATGGATAGGCCTCCACACCCGTTTCCTTCAGTTATGACCCGCCACGGGGGTTCAACGGCAGTAGCATGCTTGAGTTTCGGGCGAGAAATACAGTAGGAGAGCCCTCAAGTGAACCTTCCGTCAGATGGGAAAGAAAACATACTCCCTAGCCTGAGGTGCGCCTAAGATTTCAAGTGCACATAAATGAACCCTTTACCAGGAGTAAATGTGCTTACAGGTTGGTAAACGTATCAAGTGTAGGAGCCTGACAGCATTCTTTCTTTCTTTGTACCAATGGACCTTGATTCCTGGGAGGTTCGAGCGATGTAATGGGATTACCCGTCTCCTAGGGAAAATTATGAAAGCAAAAGAATAAATCGTCTAAGTTCAAGGTTAAGAATCACCCCACTCATGTCAAAATATTTTCATATGATCGAAATCGACAAAGTTGACCGTGGAATAGTTTCATCACCAGTCTTGGTTACTGAATGTTGAAACAGTTGATGCACAATGAATATGAAATCATTGGCAGGTGACCAATTTACTCTGAATAGCATTGAATTTCTAACTCTCTATTAAAACATTTGGGTTCATTAAACTTATTTTAAAGGCCATAAGCCTCTGGTGCCAATAATGATTTTTTTCCTGAAAAATAATTCATCAAAAATTGATCATGAAAAGCTGTTTTGTGTAGAAATGGTGACTTGAGAACCCCTTTTTAAGCTCATTTTGGTGTGGCTCTAAATACTGTACAGTATACTGCATATACACTTTGAAATGCAAAGCCTATTGCATTTTTGAAGGTTTGATGGATGACATGTTTTATGCTGAAATCACATTTTTTTCCATCAACAGCAAAAGTCAGAGACCTTTTTGATATTTGATGGATCACATGACATTCACATTCAAATTTACCACTGACGATATGAAATTGAGCTTTCAAAACTACATTTTCCTTTCAAATGGTTTGCGGAATTATGACAAACATTTTTTTAAATTTATTATTTCAAATTTTAAACTGCTGTACTACTCCAATCGACCCGTCTCGGTGGCGCAATGGGTTGCGGGCTCTATTTACTGCGCTAGTAGTTCCAGGTTCGATACTAGACCGAGGTGGGTTGGTTTCTTTCGGGCGAGAGAGAAACCTCGAGTGTGCCTTCCTTGCGATGAGAAGTAAAACCGAGGTCCTGTGTGGCGTACGATGGCATTTGCACGTAAATGAACCCTTCTACTATGCAACTACTATGAACCCTTTGCTGCATAAAAGTTACGATTTCGACGCGTTGGGCCTCTCCTTTTGAAGCCCAAGTGGCTAGAGTGGGATTGTGACTACCTTGAGGTTATGACAAGACCAACAGAGAAGTGCCATCTGACAATCGCGTCGATTTACCCAAAGGAAACTAGCGGCTAAAATACAGTAGCTCGTCTGATAAATATGAGACTTGGGACGCTGTTCAAGGCTTGCTCTATAGCAGTGGTGGCGAACCTTTTTTGAAGACTGGTCACAATAACACGAAAAAAAAAAAATAAAAATAAAAAGTTGTCCACGGGTCAGGCGGAAGCACTATTTAATCTCATGAATAAACATAAATTATTATTACTAATGAATAAAGTTTATTAAAGTAGCAAGTAGAGACCACCATCATCATCATACTCTTATCCCGCCTGTGGCTGGGTCGGTCCTGCTCTCACATCTGTTGTTTATGAGACGATAAACTAGATATGATTCACACTCGGGTCACTTAAAATTGCACGGTGGGTCACTTTGTGACCCGCGGGTCACAGGTTCGCCACCACTGCTCTATAGTCATGTATGCTCAGGTGTTTATCGAGTATTATCATCATAATACCGTTATCCTACCTGTGGCAGGGTTGGGTCTGTGGATTCTAGCCCTCCACTCTCGCCAATCTCCCACCAGGTCCCCGTCCACAGCACACACTACCATATCCTCGAGCGGGTTAGTGCGTTGGACACACCAGTTCTCTTCAGATCACTGAAGTTAAGCACCGCAACCCCAGTTAGTACTGACATGGGTGGCCGCTTGGGAAAGCAGGGCACCGCTAATACCCAAAAATCGTCGCATTAGTGTAGTGTCTGTGCAGTCTCTTCATCAGAACTATGCAGTGGACGAGGCTCTAATGACCTTGTTGTTGAAGAGCCCTAAAATACCAACAAACAACAACAACCATATCCTTACCGACAACCTGCTACCATGTCTGCTCTGGTCTTCCCCTGTCCCGGGTGCTTCCAACAACCTGCATTCCTGTAATGAACCTAACGTGTGCTACGTATAGAAAAATCAAATCTGAAGTTCTTCCTAAGGATGCCATAATATGAAGAATCTGTTGACGACATGCAACAATATGAAATAAAATACGGAAAAATCAATAAAACTATACAGAGAGAAAAAAAAATCAGTTGTCAAAATTCATAAGTAAAACAAAAGCATAATTTTGAAAATTTTTACTATTTAGTCGATATAAGGAGGAAGAGGGGAAGACATTTTATGGAGATCTTTTCAAGGTGTTACATATTGACTAGATAGAGGTTTTATTATCGTGTGAGAGTGCTTGTCTCAAGAGGCTCCCTATAAGTGATGCGGATGTGTGATAATGAAATTTGGACAACAAAAACAATAAAAGTGGGAGACGAAGAGAGGGAAAAGTAGACACCATAATAACAAATGTATGCACACGCGACATGAATTGAAATCAACACATTATTATAAGTGGAGACGAGTGAAAATAAAACAAAAGGTAAACTGGATTGTTTAAAAAAATAACTTCACAATGAAAATAAAACTTGAAAAAGGCTCTAAACTGATGTATCACCCTAATCCATTATCAGATAAAATTGTATCCATTGAAATTACCTATTCCATTTAAAAATATTTTTGTTACCTTCCAATCCTGACCACATTTGATTGTCCATCTCGCCATCTCTTTGGATAAATATTTGGTTAAAGGGGAAAAGTCTGGTTCATATGCAACGCGACGTTAACTAATCACTATAATAGTAAGCGTACGACATTGCAAACAAGAGCTTCATGACGACTGTTCAAAAGTCCGGATATTGATCGGCCCAGTTGTGGTTACTAACTCAGTATCATAAGTTTTCTAATTAACTGCCCCGCGACAGAATTCTTTTCTGTAAACTGTAACATGTTAAAATACAAATAAGTATTAAAAAAAATATATTAAATACCAGTTTTGCAGCTAATTTGGCAATTACATCTCGGGTTGTCCTGCTTGTGGTTTCAAAATTATGGCCACCCTCGTCTCAAGTCAGAGGGAATGCGTTCCCAAGACACTGAGAACAAAGCCTACTGCTTTCTGAATACCATTACATTAATTTTGGCTTTAGTCTGCAAAGTCGAGGGTTTAATTAGCACATAGACCACCCTACCGTATCTAGAACGGCAGAGAAGCATTGTGAAGAGTGGCCAGCTTGTAAATCTGATTTGGGGTCTGACATCAGGTTACAAATATAGATACTTATTTAGATGAACGCTATCAGACGTGCCGAAAATTTGAAAAAAAAAATTAAAGCAATTTTAAATTATATTTTTATGAATGTGCATCTTGTACGCCTACAGACTGTCATATCAGTAAGATAAAATTGAAAATAATATATAAAATGTCAGTGCAGATGTTGGTGCAACCACCTCGTGACCCGTTGATGTCTGAACTGTAGCTGTATTCTACTTGGCCCGGGCTTTGCATGGAGACGTTGTCCACATCGCAGTAGAGTTCTGTAGACAACCAGCCGAATTTAATATCTTAGTAGTAGCGTGCTTGCTTCAAGAGTGTCCCGTATAAGGTCAGTGATTTCATTTGGACAACACAGAATTATCAAGTAGGCGTATGTCATTTGTAGTATGAGAAGTCAAGCTGTGGCCCTGTGTGATAGGTACATATGTCTCTTGTAGGTGAAAGAACGCTTTCTACACGAACAGCGTGCAGGTCAGCAATATTTCTTGATGGCAGGGAACTCGCCTTTCAGATTTGGTGAATATCCTTAAGTAGTCGGCTTGTATTAAATGAGACAACAAACCAAACTATAAGTTGCTTACAACCGTGGCTTCCCGGAACACTAGGATTCCGCGTGAAAGTGATGAAGGCTAATTGTGTAATATATAGCCTAAATGCATTTTTGAGTCATTGTTATGTTTAACTTCATATTTTCATAATCTTACTCGACATATTTTGGTAATATAATAAAGCCTTCAACCTGTTATATTATTTATAACAATAGTGCAATTGGAAGACATTAACAAAGATACATAATTGCTTTTATGCAAGAGTTCCTTAAGGCATGAATATTATTTCAGGGACTCCTCCTGAATAAAAAGGCTCAAGAACGCTGAATTTATTTAAAGGGGATGGGCAATCATCCAATATGACATTAATTGAATGTCGTAAAGTGACCCTGACTTGTAGGTGAAGCACCTTTAATGCTCTTTTGGATTGGAACTATGTAGTAGCAATCTATTAGGCTTCAGAATATTACTTTTACCTGTCCAGCTTATAAAGGACAGTCTCTCTGTATACTGTAAGTTAACTGTTCATTATGTTTATAGAACGTAGCCTCTGGACTAGAAATAGTGTCCGGGGAAATCAGTTCGGGTTCATGCCTAGTAAGTACATAATGGAATCAATCTTCATCCTGAGGCAGATGGTTGCAAAGTATAGAGTAACAAAGAAAGATCTTCGTGCAATTTTCATTGATTTAGAGAAGGCCTATGATAGGTAGTGTGCATTAAGAAAGTGCAGGATATGTATGATGGCTCCATAGCCAGGGCAAGGTATGACTGGGGAAACACTACAGGCTCTCAAATGAAGATTCAACACTTGGTCTATGGACGTGCCGCTGGCTAGAGTAGGGAAATGGGCACCCCAGTGCATGTTAGTCGCGGACGATGGTAAAAAAAACTTTGTGGCTCCAAGAGAGGGCGCAGGAAGGGGCTCAATAGTATCAAAACAGCGATAGAAAAGAATGAGATGCTGAAAGGCGCTCAGAAGTTTAAGTTCTTAGGATCAGTGTTTCAGAATAATGGGGAAATAGATTCAGAAGTCACCCATAGGATCAATGTAGGATGGATGAAGTGGAATCCTGTGCGATCGGAGTGCCCCATGTGTGGAGTGTTGGCACCACGAAGGAGCCATGAAGACAGAATGTTAGTAGCTGAAATGCGAATGCTGTGGGACATGATCGGGGTGTCGAGAGCAGATAGAATTGTGAAGGAATATGTTAGGGGTAGCTTGGGGCGGGCAACATCGCAGAAAAAGAGAAGGTAAATTTAGCTGATATGGGCATGTCATGAGAAGAGGGAGCTGGTTAGGTCCATCACAGGGATGCAGGTTATTGGAAGCACCCGGGCAGGGGAAAACCAAAGCAGATGTGGGAGCAGGTTGTACGAAGAGATGGATGGACCTAACCTAATAGGTGGGAGTGAAGGATCTGACCTCACAGGCCCGACCCTGATTACAAGTGGGATAGGGGCATGATGATGTTCATCATATGCATGTTGGAATTAAACCTGGAACACAAACAGTATTTATAAAAAAATTAAACTTTGCTCAGATTTTGTATGAGCCATGATTTGAGCTTGCATCAAAATATATCTTCAGAAACCTAATGAAGCTTGAATATTCGGCACTATGAGAATTGAAGGTTATTTTCATATATACCTACATATTCTCGTGGGCCCCAACATTCAACAATCTCGAATAAGATGCACAAATTAGTCGCAAGCTCATAAATAACATTTAAAAGTTTGCAGCTGAACAAACTCCAGTTACACCATAAAAAAGACGTCACCCGTAAATACATACCACTCAGGACATAAATTTTGAATTCAACAACTCGTTTATTTTTAAAATGAAGTTCCCGTCATTTTTTTTAAAGCCCACCTCTCCCTCTTCCTTTAAAAACCTATGGATACATGTTTAACTTTCAATCAACAACAGCAAAAAAAAAAATCTCTTGACATTTTCGTATGTGTGTGGTCACTGTGGTCGCAGGACAGTCATTCCGACCACAATTTCTAAATATTTTCAGTTAACATTTAATATTTACATTGTACTATTAGAGTAGAGAAAGGGGAGAAAGATAAATCAGCTGATGGGACAATTAATTGTGCTGTCCCTTCGTGTCCTCATCTAATACATGAGAGGACAGGAAGGGACCTCCTGTCCTCTCATGTATTAGATGACAGGACACTAAAAAAAGTCCGTCCTACTGTGATGTTTGCAATTAATTAATGAACTGAATTATCATTATAACAAATAATATCTAAACTATAATCTCGTACTGAAAACCAATCTTACAGTATAATTACACCCATTAATGAGACCAATAAAATCAAAAATAGTTGTAAAATGATGGCCTTTCATCACTCCTATTGAATTGAATTTAATTTTATGAAATTTATCTCAGTATGAAATAAAAGGTCGCCTTATGCTTCTTATCTCACTTGAGTGGTCACTTGTGTTTTTAAATAAGCTTAAAAAAAAGATTAAACTCGAATCTATGGTCCCATATCCTCCCTCTAAGTATTATCTTAAATTCTGCTGCAAAGAAGATATCTCAAGTAGCAATCGTCGTCAAACGAGAAACTTCATTTTTTGTCGTCTTAAAGACATTAAAGAGTCAAGTAAGACACAACACATCATCACTTGGTGCCATGAATTATACATATCTATATATATCATACGCCACTGATATCAAAAAAGATGGCATTCGCATCAGTTTCTTGACATTTTCAGCATTGCAAATGACGATAATAAATTCTGATAAGATAAAAATCTGGTATTTTTTACTTCAAACTTTTCATCGTGAAAATATCACAAAATATGATATACATTTCGAGTTTCTATATTGGCCAATTCATAATGCATGAATTTAAAGCCATCATAGTGTCAGTAAAAACAAAACCACATGAATAGATAAATTTTGATAGGAGAAAGCAAAAAAAATAAACGAAAATATCCAAAGACATAATTTTTATTTTAATTTATAGGCACTGGTAGAATCCCCATGAATAACCTCTCTGGTTTTCATTTTGACACTTTAACATTTATGTATTTAAATTTGGGCATGTGGTCTCAGTTTGTTTGGTAAAAAAAATTACATTTACAAGAATTAAATTCAGGTATTTTTTCGTTTACATATTTTTAACCAAGGGCCCCTTCTTCATGCTCAAAATAGATTCTCCATGCACACACTCTAAAGATATTCCTAGACGGCCCACGACAAGTCCCTGTGAGCAAATTGGCACACTGTGCCACTGCAAGTATGCAACATATGTAGTTGTTGTTGGTGGTGGTGTTTTAGGGCCCTTCAACTACAAGGTTATTAGAGCCCGGTCCACTACGTAGTTCTAATGCAGAGACTGCACAGACACTACACTAATGCGACGATTTTTGGGTATTAGCAGCACCCAATTTTCCCAAGCAACCACTCATGTCAGTACTAACTGGGGTTGTGCTGTTTCACTTCAATGATCAGACGAGGACTGGTGTGTCTAACGAAATTCGCCGCTCCCGCAACATATGTAATGTGTTTAACCTGAAATTTTCATACTGCTCCTCCTAGCAATTCCTCCAAAAAATTGTCATATCTCCAGGTGGACCTCAAAATATGATGTACGTCAGGTTCATTCATTATAATTTCACCCTCATCCCTCCTAAAGTGGTATTTCATTCTGTAAACGCGCCTAAAAGGAGCCGTCGCCTTTACATGGGATTGAACTTTCATCCACGTTTTCACAAAAAGAAACAATAATAAAAGATCCAGCTGTAATAGCCTCAGCAAATATACATTTGGGTACACTAAGCAGTAGCTGCTATAAAAGTTGCTGTTATAATAGTAACTATTATGTGGAACACCCCTACTCTTATAAGAGTTGAACTGCTATAACAGCTACTTTTAGCTACCCCTTCAAGTTGAAATTTTTCTACTTTCTTCCAAGTTGTAGGGGATTATGGGTAATTTAAAAATGGCGTCAACTGAAGAACACATTAAATGTGCCTTATCTTCACTGTTATGCAGGGCAGTATGTACACCACTGTAGGGTGACCATTCGTCCCGGATTTTCTGGGACAGTCCCAGATTGAAACTCTGAATCCTACATGGATACACATCCCAGAATTAACTATTCGTTTAAAGATTCGTCAAAATAAATTTAGTCTCTATTGTATTTCCACATATGGATGGCTAAAGTGGAGTCCTGTGCAATTGCCAGGTCCTAATAAAATTTTAAAGCAAAGTTTACAGAACTGTCATTAGGCCAGCTTTGTTGTATGGCTCAGAGTGCTGGTCAGTCAAAAATGGCTATGAAAGGAGAATGCCAGTGGCGGCGATGTGAATGCTGTGCTACATTAGTGGAGAGTCATGAGCCAACAGAATCTGAATTGATTACATTATTACATGTGATGAGGAGGGGAGGAGGATTTTATTCGTCCCATTATGGGACTGGGTTGATTGGTGGCACCAGGAGTAGGGGAAGACCAAAATGGAAGTGGGGCAGGTGGTACAACGGGACATTGAGATGTGGGGTAGAGTTGAGGATAAGAACCCGCAGACCCAACCCTGCCACAGGCAGGATAAAGATGAGATGATGATGAATACTTCCACCTACAGGATGTATTATTTTTAGAGCATAATCACGTTTCAACAGAAACTGATTGACCCATTCCTTATGTTTGCCTTATATTTGAAGAGCAGCTACACGTCGTATTTTTGTGGGCGCCATTTTAACTTTTATAATAGTTCACAGTGGCATTTACCCACTTTTGTGCACTAATAGTAGCTTAGCAGTTACTCTTAGCACACTGCTATAGCAGCTACTGCTTAGTGGAACAGCACCTTTACCCTCAGAAAAGAAATCAATATCACCTAGAACCCAAACCACATTTACTACCAAAGAGGTAAATGTTATGTCCACAACTCAATTATCCGACTAGGGCTGCTGTTTGCCTTAGTTTAATTGTGGGTAGTTACTTGAAATTAGACTATCGACAAACGTCAAGGGGCAAGGCATTAGGAATTATTGGTGTCTTCAAGGTCTGTTGTGTGTTAAATAGCATCACAAAGATCCACTGCTTCTTTTCCCCTATAAGAGAGGCACTCCTGAAGAGAGGAGTAACGAAAATCGTTGGAAAAATACCTCACTATTTTCAGTGTTAGTATCGAACCTGTATCTTTGAATATTAGCGATCAAACATGACAACTGCGCAACCGAAGTCGATTATTAGCTTAGGGCAGCGATAAAAATACAGACAGGAAGTGAAGAACTGAATGAACGTTTGATTCGTGTAGAAAAGAGCATCCGAAACCATCAAATATATAATACAAATTGGCTGCGGTAAACATTCCTATGCAAATAATGTGAAAAACAAGTCGTCCGTCGTAGTCGTCGTCGTCTTAATGGAAGCAATCAATCCTTGTCAAACTTCATTATTCCATTGACGTTTATATTGTTGGTTTTTTTTGGTGTATTTAACAGACGGGTTTAACTTCCAGTTTGGTGGTAAATGCATCCAAGGGAACATGTCAACATTAATGAAAGTGAGGTAACTGGGGGAAATTGCATTACAAGGGCGTTACCCTAATAATAACGGAGGTTTAGCAACGATTATCATAATCTAATACAAACCTTAAAAAGGACTAAAAATTAAGCATACAAGCTCACTATTAAATTACTACTAGAGACAGAAAAAGTGAAATCAATATTTCATCATCCTTTCTTTTAAATTTAGTAATAATAAGCTTATGGATTCCATTTTGCTACAACACTGGAAGGCCACCGATGACCCACTGGGCTCGATTCATCCACCACCCAAAGGTATCCGACTTGCAGAAAGTATTATGATCATTCAGGGCCATTTTTCCGCTTACAGCAAGGTTGGACACGAATTTGTTCTTTTGATCACGGGAACATTTTTTTCGTTTCGCCGTTTCACTGGTCAATAGAGCCCCGTCCACTGCATAGTCCTAATGCAGACTCCGCACAGACACTACGCTGTTCCGACGATTCTGGATATTAGCAGTACTCAGTTTTCCCAAGCGGTAACCCATGCTAGTACTAGCTGGGGATGCGTTGCTTAACTTTAGTGGTCAGACGAGAACCGGTGGGTCCAATGCAATACAGCTGCGCACACCCGGGAACACACAAACGACTTATTGGACGATATTTTGATGCATCCGGCTGCCGACCTAGTGCTTATTTCACATCGGCATATTCTCTTCCTCGGGGCACCTTCCCTCCACCGACACTACAGGGTACGTAATAAGGGTAGTAAAGGTTCTTTTCCGGGTAGTGGTAACGTATACGGACCCCACGAGCCCTTAGCTTCGCTTCTCATCCGAAGAAAGGTGCACTTTGGGTTTTGCTCTCGCAACGAAAGAAGTCCCTTGTCTGTGTATGGAGGAATCCTGCATCAGTGGAAGCGAGCAGCCATTTAACAACCACTGCAGTACCGGAACAGACTTTCAGGACTAGCAGGCCAACTCTTCCGTTGGGATGGGGAAGGGGCCAGATCGTGTCGGCGGGTGTTGTTGCTATAGATGTGAAATATCTACTCTGCTTCCAATATAGCTCATTTAATTCATTTGTGGTGCCACTCCTACTGTATGTACACTCACACATACTGTATGTCGGTCATGCAGTTGACCAAGTCTGTTCACAACTCATAATTTATACTACAAAGTCAGTGGCGTACTGAGGGTATTCTGCGCCTGGTAGACACCAACATTTGCGCCCTCTGGCACCCGCTAAACTTAATGTGAATTAATATTTGGCGCATTTTTGCGCCCCGGGACATCTGCCCCCCTCCGCCCACCCCTCGGTACGCCACTGTACAAAGTCTTTGTGCGCACCATTTAAATGACGTCCGAAAGGTCGCAGAAGAAACAGACCCGTGAAGTACAACATTCAGAACCTTAGCGCCAACAGCATAATTTCCAGGTGTGGGAAATCGCCTCCTGTCGTCAGGTGTCGGTTTAAGTAGAAAGAATAAGGGGACGTTGAAAAAAATTAACAGTTTCATAACAAGTCGTATAAAAGTGGGAAGACTTACCTCAATAAACGTTGAAATTTTTTTTAAAGCGACCCTTTGGCGCCAGGCTCTTCCCAACACCTGGAAAATTTGCTAATCTACAGTTGGTTCAAACGTATCAAACAGAATTGCGACTTTATTGTCTCACAACAAAGATCAACCAGAGACTTTCCTATACCTCATTACTGGGCCGAGTGCCCACTTGTCCCATTAATTCCGGAATACCTGCCGGTATAACGCCAGAATATTTGCATATTGCATATCGTCCTAATTTGTGACTGGGCCATTTTCTGATAGACGCCAGGGAGCCAATTCCGTCACCTCAGAATTATGCCGAACTCCATATATTTTATCCATATATTTTATCCTATATTTTATCCATCTCGCTTCGGTGGCGCGCTGGGTAGCGTGCTCGGTAACTGTGCCCGTGGTGCTATGTTCGATACTGCACCGCAGGGCCGTAACTAGGGCGTGACGAAGAAGGCGGCCGCCACGGGCACAACTGGGTTTTGGGCGCAAAATGTTTAAATTTTTTGTCATTATTGGGTTACGGGCAAGCGAAAGTTAGACACTAGCGTCCAATATATCATCCTTGTGTCCATTCAGAGATACAAGATGGGTATCCGACCCTGCCATAGATTTCCTTATTGTCCGAAAGTAGCTTTCCGCATCGGTCAGAGTGCTATTTGCAACAATGGACATAAATGGCTTCTTGTCTCTACAATTCCTGTCTTTGATCAGGAGCTTGCAACCCTTTTCTGGCTTAAGAATAATACTGAGAGTGCATTCTTCACAAACCCCATTGGAATTTAATTTTAACTCCATGTCAAAATTCCGGATTAAGATTAACCTTATTCAAGCCACCCTGTATCATCTCTGGATAACAAGATGACCTCTCTCACATATAAAAATATCGTTCAAGACATAAAGGATGTGATACTTCCTGATTATCTCCACCAGATTCATAAAAATTCTGCGCACAGGACCCAATGTGTACAATGGCTGGATTTAACGCCATCACTCTCCAAGTCTTGTTACATAAAAAAGGAGAAATACACAGAGAATTAGATATTAAAGGATCTCTATAGATGTATATAGGTGAGGACAGAGAAATGGAGAAGGGGGAAGGAGGGAGGTCCTAATACGACAAAAGAGATGAATTTTGCCAAACCAATAAATGGACTTAGAAGAAAAAAAAGGACGAAGGGAAAATAGGAAACATGTTAAAGGGCATCTTATGACTCCAGAGAGTTGAGGGAACTCCAAAACAGGAGAAGGATTTAGAAGAACAGGGACACGTCCGGATGGGAGCCGGGGGAGGAGTAACGTCTTTTGGTTCGTTTTTTTATTGAACCACGACACCACACCACACAGTCCATTAGTCACAAAAAATATCTTTTGCACATTTCCAGCATCAATAAAAATCTCTAGGAGAATTGAAGCTGGAAGAAGGAGGAGGAGAAGGAAAAGGATGGATTGAAGATGGTGATAAAGGGGTCATTTTCTGTTGTGACTTGAATACTGAAATCACGATCACATGACTGAAAAAAACCGATGAAGAAAATATACTTTTAACGCATTCGTTTTCATGATTTCTCATCTTTTAAAAGACTAATACAAGTCTGTAATAATAGCCAATGCGAACAATTTCATAAATTTCGCCATGATATTGATGATGATGATGATGACAAAAATACACACCAAAAGTTGATAACGTATTGTTATAAATCACAGTGGTAGGAGAGCTCTACATGGACGTATCTCATTTACACAGTTGAATTTGCCCATGAATAGTGGGTAAAAAAGGTTTTAACCGGACAACATCCATATTCAAAATAAATGGTGCACTCAACAGAAAAAGTATCAACTAGAAAAAAAAATGGCATCGTTAAAATAAAATGAAAATCCTTTTAAACTGGCTATGACCAAAAAAAATTTGCAACGTTAAGCACTTTGTCAGTTACTTTCTTCTGTTTTAGGGGAAAAAATTACAAAATTGTAGATTAGAGATCTAGGGAGAGGTCCCGAGTAAGGCTTCCGTCGTAGAGAAATTAAAGTCCTCATGTGGTGGGTATGATACAGTGCCAGATTTAGAAATTGAGAGGCCCTAGGCTATTTCAATTTTGAGGCTCTTTTGAGGCCCTTTTCTTAAGTTTTGAAGTCCGCTAAATGTTGAGGCCCTAGGCTTCAGCCTATTTGGCCTAGTGGTAAATCCGGCACTGGTATGATATCACTTGCACGTAAACGAATCCGATTTCTACATGCATTAATCGGCAATATTCTTAGGTGTAGGAGCTCACCTTATAACGACAGTGGAGGAAAAGTGCTCGACAATTTACAGCAAAAGGTCGGCAGCCGGCTGTCCAATAGATCACCAATGTGCCCAATTGGGACAAAAAAAGGGTACCCAACCCTGCCATACGTGGGAAAATTGTTTTAGTTTGTCTCTGAGCGGCAAGTGTTAATAACGTCGTGCATCCATAGTTATAGGTCGGTTCTGCACCGGTGGTTTGTCCTGAGACAACTGCGAGCAAAAGAACCGTAGCCTGGGTAAATTTTCAGGTGTTAAAGCTTGTCCCCATTCCGTCCCTGGTGTTAGTTGAAGAACGTGTTTCCGTGACGAAAACATGAGGAAGGACATGAAGTTGGAATGAACTGCGTAAAAACACCGTCCAATATTTCACCAATTTGCTGCTAGTTGCGATGAGATAAATGGTCACTCCACTCTACCATCAGGGTTACTAATTGTGATGAGATCTGGTACAGAGTTTCAATACCACACTTTCATTTTTAAACCACAAAGTACATAAACAGTTATTTTTCCCCTTAGTTTTCAGTGGTTAATAGACGTAGCAGCTGAGAATGTTACAAGTTTGCAACTGCAGAAATAAGAGAAGTTTCAGGGGATATTAAAGATGTTAAAAGGTTTACTTATTGGTAACTACGCATTTTATATACAAGATGACAACTACAGTTCCAAGTTGCATTGTTCTCCAACAAAGAAATTGATCGACTTTTCCAAGAAAAGCTTTACAGAGAGATGGCGAGAGAGAGGGAGAGAAAGACTATTCGTAAAACAAAAAAAGGTTAATGACACGAAAGGAATTGATTTTTCATTGTAGTAGTTGTCTTCTGAATGTCAGCTATGAGCATGACATTTTTAACAATATTATATTATTTCACTACAAAATGACGAAATGGCAACATTTTTGTGCATATGCACAATATGAAGCAATACAAAAATGAATTTTCAAGAGGAGTTCAACTTGAGGAAGGGGCACTTGTACCAGAAGAGAAGTCTCTAAGTGATTCACAATCAACAACCGCCTAACAGTGCCTGTGGCACAAAGACAACAGCTGAACTGAATTATACCGAATAAGTATGATCATTAAAGACGATGTCCAACCGTATGTGTGTATTACCGTTGTAAAATGTAGGGCTGTAGGTGATTGCCCTCTTTCTTAGGTGGTTCCAGGATGTAGCAGTACTTCTTAGGGCAGGAAAATTGAAGGACAGACCCTCAACTATGCTTTTTTGCAAAGGAAGTCTAGACTGCTGATTATCAACTAAGGAACAACAGGGCCTATTTTACATGATGCCAGTATCAAAATCATGGTAACAACATGGTCCGGTCCTGAGTCATGAAGGACCCTAGTTTAAGTGGACAATCATGGCTTTGCTCTGCTGAAATGTCCTTCAAGAACGTCGACTTCCACTTCCTGAACAAGGTCTGATGTGCAAGAGTGAAAAAAAGTAGTCAGAAAGAGCTTCAAGGTCGCCGGCCGGCCCTTTCACAAGTGTTTTGTTCAAGTACTCAATTACATAAGCTTAAAAAAGTGCCTTCAAGAAATTCCAATCATCAGGCACAACCACTATTGCCTCCAGTCCCAGGTCTACCATATCTTACCAGATTGAGATATCTGTGACAAACATTTCAGTCACTTATGTTCAAGTTTTACAATATCGGGAATGGTAAATTTCGTCTGAGTTAATTTAAAAAGTTTTGACAGTCAAATACAATGTACAGAGGATTACAAGGTCGATTCCTGATGTGTTGTTCCCTTTTATAGAAAATAGTCCATCTTAAAATTTCTTGTTTGTCAGAACAGATTATGACAATATCAGCATGTCCTGGTACAAATAATGGCAAACGCAGCAAGGTACTTGTATAAAATGATATAGAAATTATTTTAGCACTCAAACATGGTGTAGTGATGAAGATTTGAATAAAATGCAACTGTACAAGGAGATAAGTGTGAATACCACCCTCAATGATAACTTCAAAATGAACATGGTTTTGGGTGTGGTGCAAGTTGTTAAAATATTTCTTGTTATACCTTCATGAATTCAATTTATTCAAGCTAAACTATGGAACAGTAACTTGAAAACTGGTTTTGAAAAAAAAACATTTGACTTTAAGACAATAATGGGAGATTTATAACATTGTTTAACACTTTGACATAAATAATAAACACTAAAATATCAACATTCAAATTTTTATTTTTTTTCATACTGAATTATTAATATGGCGCCGAATAATCCATTTTATTTTTTAAGACAGTCGTTTTGTACTCTATATTTCAGTAACATTATAGTTTCCATTTTAGCAATGTCATTTAAATAAAATGAAATGTAAATTTTTATTTTTAAATAATTTAACGCCAAAATATGGTAATTATCGCTTTTTCTGTCTGCCATTTTAAGGTCTGTCATGACAAATTTAATTTTTATATGCATCACATTTTCCAATATATGTAACTCCCGGGGTAGAACATTTGAGCCCAATGTAACCACCGCATGATCATAAGAAGTGTCTAAAACAGTTGTGACGTTAGATGATGGTGGTCGAGCGGCGAATTGCGTTGGACACACCAGTTCTCGTCTGATCACAGAAGTTAAGCAGTGCAATCCCAGCTAGTACTTATATGGGTGGCCGCTTGGGAAAGCTGGGTACTGCTAATACCCAAAAATCGTCGCATGAGTGTAGTGTCTGTGCAGTCTCTGCATAAGAACTATGCTGTGGACGGGGCTCTAATGACCTTTGTAGTTGAAGGGCCCTAAAACACCAACAAACAACAACAATGATGGTGGTCAGTTAAATAAAACCACAGGCCAATCTTTCACCTTTCGAAGCTCTGAATTTTGAGGTCCCATTTCCGTTCCTTCACCTTTCAGTCTTTTCCATTTCTGCCAAATTTTGCTTTACCTGAACTGGATCTGGATATAACATTTATCTCACTCTGCCAAGGAAGGAAACTGCGTAGAGGGATAGTTCTATCGTCCCTGCAAGTTGGACATAATTGTATTTTTAAAAGTATTTTCCATACTCTAAAACTATGGGGTAAGCCGGCATCCCCCCACGGCAAGCAGCGTCAACATTCCTGCGAGTTCCAGACGCCTGGCTGGGGTGGCCCCAGTCAGAGCATGTTCCGGAAGCTTGGGGACCAATCTTGGAGTAGGAACGTGGGCTGTGAGGTCCCTTACTGGGAGTCCGTAAGGATGTGGCAGTGTATGTGGGGGTGGACGGGGACCTGGTGGGAGATAGACGGGAGTGAAGGGCTAGGGCCCACAGACCCGACCCTGCCACAGGCGGGATAAGGGTGTGATGATAATTTTCCATACTCTAAAAATTGTCTCGGTGGTGCACAAATAGCGTGCTGTACTAAAACGTCAGTGGTTCCAGGTATGATTCCGGATCGAGGTAGTTTGGCTTATATCGGGTGAACCTTCGGCCGAATTTGAAGTAAAGCCGTGGCCCCGTATGACGCGTACGATGTAAAAGAACCCTTACTACGTGAAGTAGGCTTGCACTATACACATAGTTCGGTAAAATTTTCACGTGTAGGAGCTCTCCCCTTGGCGTTTCGCCGGTGGCGGACAAGTGCTCCAAAGGATAAAAACGGGCCGACGACAATTAACAATAGGATAACATCATTAGGTCATGCCAACAGGTCCCTCATGCGTCCCCAACGAGCGCCCCACCCTGCCAAAGGTGGGAAAAGGGTGACTATGATTTTATATATTCAAAAAATATAACTCAGATTTTAACACGAAGGCTAGAATAGTTTGGAAAACGAATCTGAATTTGTTATAACAATTAATTATGGCATTTCGGAGTTTTGGAGCTTTTTGTTGTTGTTTGTGTTTCAGGGCCCATCGACTACAAAGGTCATTAGGGCCCAGAGCCTTTTGCGACCTTACCTACAAACATATGGAACAACTGACAGTTTCAGAACAGTTAGCTATTAAAGCAAGCATCAAATAACAAGAAATGCATACATCAATTAAATTCAATCAATCATTTGACTCAAGATTTCACTTTAAGAGTTCATCTCAAGATTCCTCAGCAAATGTTTGGAGGGTAAATGGGGAAGGTAACGCACTCTTATAGGCAGAAATGAAATAGGAAAGCAAACACTAAAAACAGGGAATGCTGGCACTGCCGTAAGTCACTAAATAATTGATCATTCGCTTCCACCACTGTCATCTCTGAGAGTGATAACCGCTAAGAAAAAGAAAACTTAAAATTTTGTGACAGATGTCTTTTTGCTGGTTTCTGAATAGGACAATATTTCTCAAGAGTCTCAGTGTGCAATGAATTAAACAGAAATTACTTAAAAGTTGTACCAACGTCCAACCATCTAAATCACAAAAATAATAATAAGGCATTCACCTTCCTTCTACGTTTCAATCTCTGCAACCATTAATTATGTCTTAAAACTATTTATTTCCACGAAAAATATAATTAATCAATGAATGTAACCTAAAGAAGGTGGTACATCTACATTCATTTCAGAGTCTGTAAGGCATTTTACATTGCTACTATGGCAACCAGTTATTTACAACGGGCGTTTACAAGAAAAACAAGACATTATTCAAGACGTTCATTCCTTAGGCCTGGAAATCGCCTTAAACCATCTCCAAAATATAAGACTGAAAAATGAAATGACACAAAGTAAATTAATAAAGAATATTTCAGACGTCCATGTTCCCTTGAAATAAAATATAATATGTGTTTCTAAGGGATCAATATTATGAATTGATTACTACAATTAAAAGAAATCCAAAGTTTAATTAATATAAAAGCCAGCTATTTGATTTCACTAAATCCTTGATTTAAATCGATATAAAATTAATATCAATATAACCAGCCTCTGCTTTATTGATTGCACAATTAATATAGAGCATTACAGACAATTCACCACTCAGGCCACCAATACGCACCAGGTGGGAACCTCCTTCCAACTCATCCCTCCACCAGCCGACTACCTGTAATATTTTCAACAAAGTTTCGTCCAGTTTTCCACACTACTCATGGGTATCAGCATCATTCAAAAATCCTTTTCCCGGGTGGGCGGAGTCGGTTAACCATTAATCCGTTTCTACTAAGGACACACGAACAAATTGTTGTAGTCGTTTGTTGACCTAAAGCCTGTTTTGAAAAAAGGGGAGGAAGAGCTGGTTAGGTCTATAGGTTATTGGAAGCACCTGGGACGGAGAAAGACGAAAATAGACGTGGGAGCAGGTTGTACGAAGGGATATGGTAGTGTGTGGGCTCCATGTGAACCTGGTGGGTGATAGGCGAGAGTGTAGGGACAGAACCCACAGATCCGACCTTGCAACAGGCGGGTAATTGTCGCCAACCTAATGTCATATTCCTATCGTCCTCAGACATCAAGAGGACGAGCTCCTGCACCTGGTAATTTTGTTGATCTACACGTACTCCGCGTAGAAAGAGTTCGTTTTTCTGCAGTGGTGACATTGCTTTACCTCTTATCTGACGGAAGGGACATATGGGGAAACCTATCTTACCAGAAAGTGGTCATCCACCTCGGCCAAGATCGAACCTGCAACAATGGATTCACGAGTCAGACACACCACCACAGAGTCAGCGAAACAGACCAGTTTTGAATAACCATACTACCCTGTTGCTTACTGTTATTATGCAATAGGTCAGACATCTTACAATATTATAACCAACAAAACATTAATTTACCTGCAAAAATTTCTATTTTGGTTGTATAATGCGATGTTGGAACACGTGGGGTAGGCCGACATCTCCCCACAGACAGTGGGCCCTAATGACCATTGTAGTCGATGGGCCCTAAAACAACAACAAACAGCAAAACCCCACAGACAACTCAGCCAATATTTCCTGTGGGTTCCAGACGCCTGGCTGGGGTGCCCCCAGTCAGAGCATGTTCAGTGGACCCACAGACCCAACCCTGCCACAGGCGAGATAAGGGTTTGATGATAATAATGATGTATAAAATATCATTTTGACCAAATTTATGTAACAAAATACGGATATTTTAAAACGATCTTCAATTAAAAAGACTACCAAATGCAAGTAAATGAATTTGGTCTCAAAGAGACCGGTCACTATAGAGTTTACATCATTCTAACTGGACCATGCAGTCATATTCGTGTTAGAAATGAGGAAAACATGGCTGCTATTCAACAAATTTGCTTCATAATTAAAACCACATTATAGTCGGGTAGATCACAAATTGCCTGTCACATATCACTCCACAATTAATTCGCTTTTCATTTATGAGTTGTTGATGTTGATGATAACCATACCATGTCGCCTGACTATAACTAATGTAACATAATAGCCATTGTTAGTTCCAAATATAGAAGTCCTTGTTCGGCCATCATCAATAAAAGCGGCATTAATCACAAGACAGTATATCAATTTCACATAAATACCGCCACTTTAAAAGTACACTACATAAGCATATGCGAAACTGGTAGAGACCCAAAATATAATCAATGCAAAAAGGCATGTTATCTCTCTTAAAAAAAATGAGACTTAACTATAAACATTGTTTCATTTAGAAATGTTATCATTAAAATGGAGTCATATCTACAACAATTGAAGTTCAGAAAATGCAGAATTTAATTAATGACATGATAGAAGCCAACTTGTAAGGCTAAGAGCTACTAAAAATGATAACAATACTAATAATGGTCATGTAGCATGCCTTTATCATTCAACATCCCACCACACAGTAGTAGCAGTGTACTCCATTTAATTATATGTTCACAAGCTGCACAATGGTGGCATTTCATCAAACGGGCCAAAACTGCGTTGTTAAATATCCATTAATGATTATTACGCTCTTATAAACTGATATTAAAGGTCAAAATCTCAGTCTATTTACAGTCATCTAATGACACCAATAAAACAGTGAATATCGCAATAGCTGACAATAACAAAAATGATACGATCAATTAAAATTATTTCTAGCGCTATAGGAAGTCACTGCTGCTCGTTTCATCCTGAATCCTAGTATCATTTTTCTAACAAAAACATCGTAATTGCTTATAAGGCAACAAAGGACTTGTTTATTTTAGAAGAGGGTGACCCAAGAAGTAGTCAAAAACCAGTATTATCCTCGTCATCATTACAAATTCTCACCTTTGCCTTGAGAAAAACTTTGTGTACTTCAGTAGCCAGTCGGCAGCAATTGGCTATTGAGCTCTCTCTGTTTAATCAAAATCAGGCCAAACCCGTTTAAAGAGGTAATCATACAATATCAAATGAGTGTGGCAGTTCTACATCCCGTACCAGTACCTCATTTTTATACGAAAATGTGGTCTGGGATGGGTATATAGTAACGTGCTGGCAAAAAGTTACCTTCTGCACGCTGAAAGGAGATCAGTAAAATATTCAAATGGAGGCTCTCACTATCCCGGTGAAGGTAAATGGCCTGTAGAAGAAAAAGAAGACATTAAATAATGAAACAAAATAGTAAAGGAGCGAGATAAGTCCTGAACTTGAGAACGATCCACCGTCCAACAGTTCTCCCCGAAGTTCCAAAGTGCCTTCACTCCTTTGCCATCTTTGTTATTTTTGATTGTTTGTTTTTGTCTCCCATCTTCCATCCTATGATTACGGATTCAAAGATTAAGTTATCAGTAGGGAGATCGAATCCGACGCGGTTTACAGAGTCGAATATAAGAATTATTACATTCTTGCATGTCATAAGTAAAGGGATTGCAGCATTCGTTTGACAATCAGCAAAGCACTTCCATTGTTTTAATTCGTATTCATGGTTTTATATACCCCTGTATCCAGGGGGGAAAAAAATATTTTCTGGAGTAAACGCGGTCGCCAAGTTGAAAAGTTTGAGAATCCCTGCCATAGACAACAAATGGGTTTGTAAATCGGAGAGATTGTTGTTGGTGTTTTAGGGCCCTTCAACTTCAACCCTGTCCACAGCATAGTTCTTATGCAGAGACTGCACAGACACTACACTAATGCGACGATTTTTGGGTATTAGTAGTATCCAGTTTTCCCAAGCGGCCACCCATGTCAGTACTAGCTAGGGTTGCGCTATTAACTTCGGTGATCAGACGAGAACTGGTGTGTCCAACGCAATTCTCCGCTGAAATCGGAGAGAAATCAGTTGTCTCTCATGACATTCTGACACTACGGTTGGGAACTGACTACCGACCTGATGTCACATCCCTTGCTAATTTAGTGTCAGCATCTCTTCTTTCCGGAGAGAATTTCTTTTATCGGCGCTTGGAGGGAGATTAACTCCTTCTTCTAGAAATTTTGACAAACTACAAGTATAGGAGACACCACACAGGCGCACTTAGAGCTTCAGTCTTGCTCTAAAGCAGTCATCTACCATGGTCACAATCGAAATGCAAGACTCAAGAGGCGAGCACACAGCTCATTGAGTCACCGTTACAACTACTGTAAATGCATCAATCAAAAATCACTCAAGAAAACAATGATCTTTATGAAAAAATATTTTTCATATATGAATTATTCAAATATTAAGTGCATATGAATTCATCATTCAGTATATTTCTAGTGACATTAGGTGCGAAAGTAAACACGATCAATAACGATGCATAAATTAAGTTAGACTCATAAATTTCCCATTCTCCTCCACTAAAGCACACAGAATCGACCTCAAAGAGGATATAACATATAATAACAAGTAATCTGATTAAGAAACACTATGGATACAGGCCTGTGTTGGTAATAAGAGTAAGAGTTCTTATTATTCCATGGCAGTTTTGGCAGTTTAATAGTACCTCTTAAGAAAGAGGTCTGCAAGTTGCATTATGCTAAAGCAATAAATTTTCCAAATAACACCACAATGGTGGAATAATAAATTTGCCTGTACCGTATTTTTTTACAGCTTACGTTACGAATCATTCTGGCCCGCCTTGGTGGCTCAGTGAGTTACAAATTTGAATCTTAATTCTCAGACTGTAGGTTCAATGCTGGCCGAGGCGAGTGATTTCTTTAGAGGGAAAGCCCCAAGTAAGCCTTCCACAGAATGGCAAATAAAGATGTGGTCCCATGTAGTGTGTACGACGTCACCTGCACGCAAAATGGCCCTTTCTACATCATCATCATATCCTTATCCCGCCTGTGGCAGGATCGGGTTTGAGGGTTCTAGCCCTCCATTCTCACCTATTTCCCACCAGGTCCCCGTCCACCCCACACACTACCATATCCTTACGGACAACCTGCTCCCACGTCTGCTTAGGTCTCCCTTACCCTGGGTGCTTCCGACCACCTGCATTCCTAAAGTGGACCTAACAAACTCCTCCTCCCCTCTTCGCATTACGTGTCCATATAACCTCAATCTACTCTTCCTCATTTTTTCGCGGTGTCCACCACCCCCAGACTACCCCTAATATACTCTTTCCTAATTCTATCAACTCTTGACACCCCACTCATGTACCGCTGCATTCGCATCTCTGCTACTTGTATTCTATCTACGTGGCTCTTCCTCACAGCCCAACACTGATCCATGTAGCATAGTTGGCCTAATCACTGCCCTGTAAAACTTCCATTTTACTTCATTGGGACCTTCCTATCACAGGACTCCACTTGCATGTCTCCACTTTTAACCATCCCCCACTGAGTCTATGGGTAACATCCGAATTAACCCCCCCCTCCCCCGGTTGCTTTGGAAGCGGCCTTTTTTTCGGGGACTAAATTATAAGTGCTGATAGGTAAAATGTCCCGGCAGTCCCGTCTTAACGTATGGGCCCGTTGAGAACTTTTCCGGGAGTCTCACGCTAATCTGTGTATGTCAGGTGACCATTTACATATTATTCCTGTGAGTAGTTGTTATAGGGGCCTTAGTACGCTGCTTTGCCCAGGGGCCTGTAATGCTGTCTGGATGGCACTGTTTCCCGGTGTAGGAATAAGAAAATAGTGGCAGGGGTTTGGAATGAGGGGATGGCATGGTCGTGTTACTGATTCCAACGGAACAGTTAAGTAAAAAACAAAAGTGCATACAAATGGATTTTAGGAATGAAATTACAGTATGCCTAGATTTTAAGAAGGGATATTAAAAAATATTAATCCTGGATAACAAATGGTTTTTAGAGTAATTTGGATTATGTATACTTAAAATACAAGAAGTTTCAAACTAAAAACTATGGGGCTGATTCTGTGAATTTCGCTATTCAGTCACGTTCATATATTTATAGATACAACTTGCTACCAAGATGACACTCCATAATTTAAAGAAATGTTTCCATTTTTGCTGTTTTTTATATTTCATTTCCGCCACATATTTTTTATCCTCTCCTTTACTCCTGTGATGCCTATAGCACTAAACTGTAAGTTAAAGCAAATGGTGCATATTATTTCCTTCCCGAAATCTTTTTCTCAGCATGCTTACTCACAAATCCATTAAATAAGAAGTCTTAAAAGACATTTCATTACCACCCATATATGTCACTGATGACATCTTTGACACAAAACGACTGAAAATCTCATCACTAAAACTAAGTTTCTTTTTTTCATTTCAGCACTGAGCTTCCTGCATTAATATTTTTTTCTTTATCTTTCAGAAAAAAAAAGTTTGGCTTACCACATACACTGAAATATAAAAAACAACAACGGAAAATAATATTATGACACTAATCACAAAATCAGTGAGAGAGTCCAAAGTCGTTTAACTAGGTTGCCAATCAAAGTAATGATCACTTACAGGCCTATATGACTGGTTGAAGGGCCTAATGAAGGACAGCCACACCTTCAAACGTCTTTCTAACCCTTTTCCCCGGGTACAGTATACGAAACATATGGGTTGGATACCCATGTGTCCCATTTCCAGAAACCCTCCAGATTATTACAGAACTCCATAATATGGAGTAGTAATGGATTCGTTGTTGTTCTTTGGTGTTTTAGGGCCTTTCAACTACAAGGTCTTTAGACGCTCGTCCACTGCGTAGTTCGAATGCATAGACTGCACAGACACTACACTAATGCGACGATTTTTGGGTATCAGTGGTGCCCAGTTTTCGCAAACGGCCACCCATGTTAGTACTAGCTGGGGTTGCGTTGCTTACCTTCAGTGATCAGACGAGAACTGGTGTGTCCAACACAATAAGCCGCTCCCAGTAGTAATGGACTCCAACATAGGATGCGCTTAAGAACCCTGACGATCGTTTGTTTCAAGAAGCATTAGGCCCCCATATGTGCCTCACACACTAAAATTCAATGAGTAATGTAAGAATTATGAAAGCGACTCCTACTAGCAACCCTCTGGTTTTAGGAAAGTGCCACAGGCGGGTCAAATCAGATGACCGCGATTCTAGCCTACATTTCATGCTTGGTAGCAGAAGACGAAAAATGACATGTTTTAGCATTACCTTTGGCTTATGATCGTCTTCATCAGAGCTGAATTTACACACAGGCCAAACAGGCCTGGATCACAGCCTACAAGGGGTGTGGCTCAAGTGCCTTCTTTATCTTAATGATGGATCCGAAGCTTTCGTAAAATCTTTAGGTTTTAAAGGGTGCCATCTTAAGTTGTTGTTTGTTGGTGTTTTAGGACCCTTCAACTACAAGGTCATTAGAGCCCCGTCCACTGCGTAGTTCTGATACAGAAACTGCACAGACACTACCCTAATGCGACGATTTTTGGATACTAGCGGTACCCAGCTTTCCCGAGCGGCCACCCATGTCGTTACTAGCTGGGGTTCTCTGCTTAACTTCAGTGATCAGACGAGAACTGGTGTGTCCAACGCAATTCGCAGCTCTGCCATCTTAAGGCTCTCTGCCCTAAAAGCTGCGATTTCGGCGCGTGATTGAGCTCCATTTGAGAGGTCAATCTTTACTTTAGGTACCATTTTTACATCCATGATAACAGGCTGACCCTATCTGCCTTGGGCCCATAAAACTCTTTATCCGGCACTGATTATCATACTCTTATTCTTCCTGTGGTAGGGTAGGGTCTGTTATTTCTGACATACCTGTCAAACTGTCGCATCCTGCTTTTATTTTCACACTATTTACTGAATTTAAAACAAACCCTCAACATACTTTAGAAGGCTATTTTCAAGACCAACATTAATTGCTTATTCATTAAAACAATAGTAGCCATTTAAGCAATTTAACAAAACGTAAGAATGATAATGGCTGCTTCAACCTTTAAATATGTGATCAAACCAATAATTATACGTTTTTGATCACAGAGATAAGGATAGGATGGCTGTCAAGAAAGATTTGTACCTTGAAGCCACAACAACAAAACAGAAAATAACAGGAATGCGATACGCGATTAAAAGTGATTAATTTTACATTTTCTAACACCTATCGGTCTGTAAGTGGTGATGCTCTAAAAAAACTTTCAGAGTTATACTCAGGTACCATTAAAGGATAATAGGTAGATTATTTCAATAATGAAAAGGTAGTTCAACCTCTTTATCATCTCGTAAACTTTTTTTTTATTATCTGGTGTAGTGTAAGAAACCAAACAACAACAACAATATAAGCATAAATTATACCTTCGTCAATATTCAATAGTGGCAAAGAAACGGCAACTCCACCCGAAACTGCTACCAAAATTACTCTGTAATTTTATCTAGTTATAAAAACCCACCATATCTCTAACAATGAAAACAGAAGAGTTATTATAAATAATAACCGTTGAAATGAAAACATGACGCCCAATGGCAATACCAATCATCACATTAAAGTCAATACCCTAACTTGCAAATCTGAAGACTAACAACTTCACACAACCAGAGAACAATAGACAAGATTTTCTTTTATACGAAATAGTCATAAATGATTTATCAAAATACTTATCTATTTTTGTTTTCTTCTTCTTAACCCAACTGCCAGAGTGAAAGCATAGTAAAATAGCAATTCAAATTCTGTTAAAGAAGGTCACAAACCTAAGAAAATGTACAATGTGTCAACCAAGATGCATTTGAAGAAATAAAATCAAATGCATTCGAATCATTCAGTTTAATTTAAAATGTCAAAGCCATCAACTATGTTGTTTCTCAAAATAACGATGCTTTAAGACATCTGCCCTCAGGAGGACCGAGAAAAGTCCTTTTCACATTATTTAAAATGGATAACCAAGTGTCCACTTTGATAAACAAAACTCCTTATCTAATGTGGGAACATTTTTTTGAAGTGCCCTGCTATACGTGACTGAAAATGCTGCAGCAGCAATTTAATTTTGAAAGGAAGATTACATTTTTTCCCCTCGTAACAGCTGGAAAGTTGAAATTTTGTCGTAATTGTTGGACAGAACAACAGATTTTTTAAGGAATAGTGCAAAGTTAGTCCTAAAAGTAGCCATAATTCTTTATATAGTCTCTGGATATGTGTTCTTATTAAATGTTAAGCTTTGACATAGTCTCAAACCAAAAAAAAAGTCATACTTTTCAGGTTTGAAATGATATTTTATATGCTAAGTCTGATTCACAAAAATCGATGACCACCATATGGAACCAAGACTTAGCAGCAACAGCAGCGGTATAACATAATAAAATTTTGGAAAAAATGTTGAATTCAAATTGAAAATAGGGGAAATTAGATCTAAGTAATAAAAAGGCAGAAACTCTTCAGCGATTTTTCAACTAATACGTCATTATCTTCATGGTTCAACTAATATCTAGATACACTTTCTGTAGAGTGAATTAAACAGATAATGACGACTATGAGAGGAAATTTAATTTTTGAAAACTAGTTTCGTGCATTTAAAATATGAATTAAGATGCACTGATTTATTGATTGAATCTATAAATAGATTTTAGCTGAATAACCTGGTCAACAACAAGCATGAAAAGGACCTAAAAGACAAAGTTGGCTGTTGAATTTTGTAAGACTTGTAAAGATAAAATTTTAACTTCCAGCACTATTATTCATTATTAAAATACGTTTGATCTCCTTTTCCTACTAATTTTATATTCAGTACTGTTTTTTATTCTCCACGTGAATATTTATCTATAGCCTTAATATAAAAATTCTCTAAAGAATTGCTTATCAACTCAAGCAACCACCTACGTCTTTCTTTCTCTAAACAATCGATACAAAATGGTGAAGAATAATAATAAACGTGCAAAAGGTGTTTGCAATTCACTATACATAAATGAGATTGAATTAAACATCCTGAATTATCATATTATAATAATTTATCATTAACCAGCTTAATTACATTTGGGTCACGAATCCATTTAGATTCTTGCATAAAGCTTTCACAAAATAAAACCTAAAAACTCAAAATTGTAATCAAATGCATTCATATAATTCAATTTGATCATATAGCCATTGTCAGAGTTATTTGATTACAAGAAATTAAATGATCGCATTAAAAAAATAAGGTCTTTTATACACCAATTACAATAAAAACAGAGCCAGTTAGGATTTATATGGGTGCTAGGTTGAAAGGACAGAATGGACTTTCAGACAAGAAGCCTCAAACACTAAAATCCTTTCTTAACGAACACAAATAACTATTGAACTTTAATAACACCAAGCTCCTTCGGGGTTCTAGGTCCTAGTCTACTAGGCCCGGCACGAACTACAACATGCAAGTAGTAAAAAAGGGACATAGGGAGAAATATTCAGGCTTGTGCACAAGTAGGACTTTGTGGGATATGGCTGGCATCCCCCTCACAGACAATCCAGCCAATAATCCTGCGGGTTCCTGACGCCTGGCTGGGATGCCCCCAGTCAGAGCATTTTCAGTGGACCCGCAGACCCGACCCTGTCACAGGCGGGATAAGGGTATGATGATGATGCAGAAGTAGGACCACAAGCTTCAGCTTAGGGTCTCATTTTTATAGGACTTTGGCAATCCCAGTAAATCTAGTATACCTGTTCTCTATTTGCTACCCTGATGCCATAATTATGGACTAGTGGCTTTCTTCAGATATTTATAACTGAATAGATAATAATAGAAAAAAAACGATCACAGTTTGATGGATAAATTTTCCCTTCAGTATCAAGCATTAGTGAAATTTTGTTCAAAACTTGCATAAATCCAAAGAGTAACAATAAGCTCATAACAATTTTCAAATTTAACTATTTGTTGTCTGGTAGGAACCAGATAACCTGAAATGCTGTTGAGCTGTCAAATTAATGCAAGTCACACAGTTTTTCGATGACGTGTTTATCACACGAATCATCTCTTTCGCATAAAGAGTACAGAGGATTTTATACAACACCAACTCAAATATTTGTAGTCAAATTAAAAAAAAAAAGTTGAGCTCTATACAGTGAGCATTATATCTAATGCATATGAAATTGACACGAAATACGACCTAGCCTACTACTTTATCCCTTCATTCAACGATTTAGTTCATATATCTACAGTGTTGATCGAAGAATTTATTTCCTATTAAACTATTGCGGAAAAAAATTTTATTTGATATCAATAGGGATTTAAGCCCTTGGCCTACATCTACGACAAACATATATTTTCACATGACTCCTATCTCGTCTTTTTCTGCATGTATTACCACCACCTCACTCACAAAGAGTGAGCACACACACATATACACGCTCCATGGATATTAATATGCATGAGAGGAAATAAACTACAATAATTGTATGCCAAACCAATACTCAATTTTCTAGTCTCACTACTCATTCTCTGAAACCTCAATAACTTCAAGTCTGATCGACAACGTGAATTCTTCAATCTCATTCAAACACATGGCATTTCAGCAAGAACATATCATATGCTTTTGTATAAAATGGCGATATGAAAATGTTATTGAACAAAAGCACAAAGGGGGTTTTGATTTTGATAACCCGTCCCGTTACATTGAATGTCATCTTGAAGCAGTACAGAGAAAAATGAACAGGCAAATAAACGCATGGTGCGTGACCTTTGAAGTAACAATTATTCTTTTATCACAGCCCAAAGAGATGAATTGGTGACACGCTAAATACAGACTCAGCCACAGAAGTACGTGAGGCTCAACATCATATATAAAACCTGCTTTTTTATCATACGATGGTGCCATCATTTCTCTTAGGAGGCTACTGTCAGATTCACCTGTGATGATATATGCACCTTGCATCTCTTCAATTTGGAAAGAACAAGCCAACAGCAACTTCAGCAGCCTAAACTTCAGATGGGACTGAACCCACGAATAGCTAAGATATGATACATTCATTAAAATGCTCACGAATGCATTTTCACATTTTGAAATCTTCATTCCAGTGCGAATATGGCCTGCCCCGGTGGTGCAATAGGTAGAGCGGTCGATTTATTGCACCAGTGGTTCCAGGTCCATACTGGATCGTGGTGGGTTGACTTCTTTCGAACGAGATAGAGATCTTTAGTGTGCCTTCCTTCGGATGAGAAGTAAAACTGAGGTCCCGTGTGATTTGGCCCTTGCACGTAGAAGAACCCTCTCTACTATGCAACGGGTAGATGTGGCAAAATTTCCAAGTGTAGGAATCGGGTAGTAGGAGCTCGCCCCCCCCCCCCCGACGTCGGTGGAGTGCCCAAACGAAAAACAGACCGAAGATAAATAAGCATAGGGGTTACAGTTTTGGTCAGCAGCCGGATGCGGAAAAACATCTTCCAATAGATCACCCTTGTGTCCATTCAGATGGGGGAGGGGCGAATTGCGTTGGACACACCAGTTCACTGAAGTTAAGCAGCGCAACCCCAGCTAGTACTGACATGGGTGGCCGCTTGGGAAAACTGGGTACTGCTAATACCCAAAAAATCGTCGCATTAGCGCAGTGTCTGTGCAGCTTCTGCATAAGAACTATGCTGTGGCCGGGGCTCTAATTACCTTCGTAGTTGAAGGGCCCTAAAACACTAACAAACAACAACAATCCATTCAGAGGGACAAGATGGATACTCGACCTTGCCATAGTCGGGAAAATAGTTAGGAGTTGCAATCCGGTACGAACATTCAGTTCTGCCAGAACAGGCGTTCGGACCTTTAGCGCCTACCTGTTTTAATAACAACCATAGGCCGGACCTCTGGCCTACAACTACCCCAGATAAGCACCATTAATCTTGACGTTTTTATCCTTTTTCGATAGAGACGGGCACCCAATTGTCCCGTTGGTACCGGGAAAACAAGTAAGTTGTTAGACAGTATTTTCAAGCATCCGGCTGCCAACCTTTCGTGTAGGTCTCCATTCCTTTAGTTTTACAGACGCCAAACGGGGGGGGGGGAATTCAAACAGGTAGAAAGGGTTCTTTTATGTATAGATGACACCCTCCACACCGGACCATCTTACAAAAGACACTTTGGTTTAGATTTGCCAAAATATCACCGGCATTCGTTTAACTAAAACGCAATAAAACAAATGCCTGTACATTGTCTGAAGATCTCAAACATCAACTTTGATAAATTGGTTGGCACAATATAATAAAAACCCCTAAAACTTCTGTGTGTCAAATGTCAACAATGTAGAGGTGAATGAAAGGTCAAAGGGAATTAAGAGTTCAAATGTATAAAAATGATGCTACACAATAAGAATTAAGAAAAATGACAACAGTTGTTAGAGGATGACATGAAAAGGATTTGTTAGTAGTCAGAGTACCGTTTTTATGCAGCTAATAAAAAAACCTACAAGCCATATTAACTTGTCAACATTTATTATGTCAAATAGTTGAACTTAATGAAGAAAATTTCAATTAAGACAGAAAGATGAAGAAAAAAAATCATTACCTTTGTAGGGTATTAATACCGAAATACGAAAAGGCGACGACGATGATACATAAAACAATGAAGATCAAAGGATTTCACATCAAACGAAAATGAAGATCTTAAGAAAAGAAGCAAAATACCCAAGAGAGGAGAGACACTTATTAAGTTTATATTAAATTGTCAGAAATGACTTGGAATGCAGGTATCCGACATCGTAGTTGACTAATTAATGGACTGAAAGTGTCAAATGTATAATGCTGATGATAAAATAAAATATCTCAAAAAAAAAAAAAAAAGAGGCAAAATTTCAGGAATTGGTATTTTTATTACAAATTCCAATCACTAACCAACCATTCGGGGTATTGCAAGCCCAATTACCCTTTAACGGTCATCATCTAAATTTAGATTTTCAACTTCACTGCTTGCATTGCAAATTCACTCCTAGTTCAATGTCAGGGCAACGCCATTCCAAATCCAATTTCGTGCTACGACACCACGTACAAGACACTTGTGATGTATTTGCAAGAAATGGTATCAGTCTACTCGAATATAATTAAGGGTTACACAGAGAGAGACTAAAAATAAAAGTATTTTCAAGTGGATGATACATTCCAGCATTTCTGAGATGCTTACTTAGGGGAGGGCAAATCAACTGCTTCATAACATGACTACACAAAATAACAGCGCATTCAGCAGCTCTTAACCCTTTTCCCGCCCACGGCAGGGTCGGGAACCCATGTTGTCCCTCCGAATGGATACAATGGTGATATAAGCCTACTGGATAGTCCTTATTTATTGTCGGCCTGCTAGTAGTTGGGGAATTCCAACGACGTTAGCGGGTGAGCTGCTACACCTGGAAATGTTGCCTCATCGACCCGTTGCATAGAAGAAAGGGTTCTTTTACGTACAAATGCCCTCGCACCCCACACGGGACCGATGTTTTATTTCAAGCGGCGAGTTGCGTTGGGCACACCAGTTCTCGTCTGATCACTGAAGTTAAGCAACGCAAGCCCAGTTAGTACTGACATGGGTGGTCGCTCGGGGAAGCTGGGTACTGCTAATACCCAATAATCGTCTTATTAGTGCAGTGTCTGTGCAGTCTATGCATTAGAACTATGCAGTGGACGGGTCTCTAATGGCCTTGTAGTTGACGGGACCTTAAACACCAACAAACAACAACAACAATCGGTTTTATTTAGCATTCGAAGGAAGGCGCACTCTGAGCATCTCTCGCCCGGAAGAAGCCAACTAATGCAGTTATCGAGCATACTACCCACTGCGCCACCGAGGCGGGATAAAATAACATGGTTTTTATTTTTGGTAATTTCCTCCTTTACATATACTGAACTATAAGTTAGACCAGTGGTTCTCAAACTGGGGGCCGCGGGACTCTAGGGCAGCGTTTCTCAAAGTGCTGTCTGCGGCCCACCCCAGGGCCTCGAGAATCTCCTGTTGGGCCACAATTTTTATTGCTATATACAGTATGTATCTGGTGAGGTCTCCTAATGTAAGTAGGCCGTAAGCTGGTTCCATGTAGGCCGCGATCAGAAAAGTATGAGAAACACTTGGACTGCGAAGCAATTTCAGAGGGATCGTGAAGGGTCGGATCACTTTGGTGAAATTTTGGTCTATTTACGATTATTGTCATGCTCCCATCCCATTGAATGTACATTTGATGACTGAGATTTATCATCTTCTGAATAAATAATTGTTTGGCGAAAAAATTTTTTTATTAATAGCAGCCTATATGTTATTGCAGTTAGGTTAAGAGGGTCCGCGACCCATCTAAAAATTGTGAGGAGACCACCACGCAACAAGTCCAAAAAAGTTTGAGAGCCACTGTTATAGACACCGATATTACATAATCGTCATCCTCATCATCATCCCCTTATCCCGTCTGTGGCAGTGTTGGGTCTACGGGCTCTAGTCCGCCACTCCCATCTATAGCCACCAGGTACCCGTCCACTCCACACTAACATATCCTTGCGGATAACCTGCTCCCACGTCTGCTTTGGTCTTCCAGCTGCCCCGAGTGCTTAGAGAGCGATTGTGTTGGCCATACCAGTTCTCGTTTGATCACTGAAGTTAAGCAACGCAACCCCAGCTAGTCCTAAGATGGGTGGCCGTTTGGGAAAACTGGGTACTGCTAATACCCAATAATCGTCGCATTGGTGTAGTATCTGTGCAGTCTCTGCCTATGTCTATGTTTGTCAATGTTACACTAACGGGTTGGGGAGCAGCCCTAACAGGATGAACCCTTTGGAGGCTGCTCGCAGGAGAGGCGGAAGTAGGTGTAGGGAATCTAGGAGGGGGAAATTTGCAGCACCCAACGTTGTCTACCAACCACCAATGTTGGTACTAACGTGGGTGTGAGTTGCTTAACTTCAGTGATCTCACGAGAACTGGTGTGTCCATTTTTGTTGCTTGTTGTTGTTTTAGGGCCCTTCAACTACAAGGTCATTAGAGCCCCGTCCACAGAATAGTTCTTATGCAGGGATTGCACAGACACTACACTAATGCGACGATTTTTGGATACTAGCGGTACCCAGTTTTCCCAAGCAGCCACCCATGTCCGTACTAACTGGGGTTGCGTTGCTTAACTTCAGTGATCAGACGAGAACTGGTGTGTCCAACGCAAGTCGCCGCTCCCCTGGTGTGTCCAATGCAACTTGGCCGCACTATGCTGTGGATCGGGCTCTAATGACCTTGTAGTTGAAGGGCCCTTTCAAGTAGTCCCTTCAAAATAAGATCACACTGTATTTTCAATGTGACACCTTCTTTAGAGCACAGTGGAGCATTTGCTTGAATATATAAACTAATTAGGAAGTGTAAATTTTATCGATTACAACAGACATGGATTACATTTAGCTTGATTACCCTAGATGCTATGTGTATACATATGTACACATATGATTTATAGCTAATAATTTTTATGCAAAAGCAAAATTAAAGGGAGGTAAAAAGGGATGGTGAAAAAGTCGACATCAGCTGGTAAATTAACAATGCATGATAAATTAACCAAAAATAGCATCATCCATTGTTCTCATGAATTGAGCTTTATTTGCATTAGATGTTAATGAGTTTGTAACAACGAAGATGCAGTAACATTTTAAGCTTATATTCATCAAATGACCTTATCTCTCACTCCTCCTTCTCCTCTCCTTCTCTCTCTATTTTTTTGATATCATTACTTTGTAAACCTACAATATTTTTATATAATATATATTAGCAACATGAATAAGTTTCTAAACCCGTCTGTCACCATCATGTGTCATATTACTGGCATATGGTACTAATGAAGTAAACTTAATTTGTAAGCTAACGAAGATTCCAACAACTTCCTCCCGCCTGTCTTTGATCCCAATAATGTAATATGAATCAAATATTAGGATATTCATTAATATTATAATGGACTATCTTCATTACTCCTAGCCTTTTTTTCCCATTTTTCTGTTTTGTAGGTATTTTAGGGCCCTTCAACCACAAGATCATTAGAGCCCCGTCCACAGTGTAGTTGTAACGCAGACAACGCATGGACACTACACGAATGTTATGTTATGTTGCATTAATGGGTTGGGGAGTAAGCCAAGCAGCCATAACAGGCTGAACCCTTATGAGGCTGCTCGCGGGAAATGATGAGGTATGTGCAGAGGATGTAGGAAAGGGGAAATTTGCAGCACCCAACGTTCTTTAACAAACCACCCATGTTGGTACTAACGTGGGCTTGCACTGCTTAACTTCAGTGATCTCACCAGAACTGGTTGTTGTTTGTTTGTTTGTTGGAGTTTAAGGTCCCATCAACTACAAGGTCATTAGAGACCCGCCCACTGTATAGTTCTAATGCATATACTGCACAGATACTACACTAATGCGACGCTTATTGGGTATTAGCAGTACCCAGCTTTCCTAAGCGACCACCCATGTCAGTACTAACTGGGCTTGCGTTGCTTAACTTCAGTGATCAGACGAGAACTGGTGTGTCCAACGCAACTCGCCGCTCCCACCAGAACTGGTGTGTCCAATGCAACTTTGCGATCTTGCGACGATTTTTGGATATTAGCGGTACCCAGTTTCCCCAAGCGGCCACCCATGTTAGTACTGTGATCAGACGAGAACTGGTGTGTCCAACGCAATAAGCCGCTACCCCCTTTTCCCACCTATGGCAGTATCGGGTAATCGGGTACCATTATATTCCATCCCAACTATGAACTGTTAGACTGTGTCGAGCGGCTGCATTGCGTTGGACATACCAGTTCTCGTCTGATATCTGAAGTTCAGCAATGCAACCTTAGTTAGTACTAGTATGGTTGACCGCTTGGGAACACGGGTACTGCTAATGCCAAAAAAAAAACGTCCTAGCAGCGTAGTGTCTGTGTAGACTCTGCATTAGAACTACGCAGTGGGCGGGACTCTAATGACCACTGTAGTTGAAAAGCCCTAAAACACCGACGAAACGAAAAAAAATTGGAGTGTGTCTTTAATCAACCGGTTGCCAAATTAATGTTTTAGCCCCTTGCTTATTTAACGTCGGCCTATTTACTTCTTAAGGGCATTTCTCTAACTTGGGAACAGTCCTTTCACATGCAGCAGTAACATCGTGCATACAAGGAGAAGGCTTTATTTCTGATCCACATAGGGCTTCCTTCTCTCTGGCCGGGAGCGGCTGTATTGCGTTGGACACACCAGTTCTCGTCTGATCACTGAAGTTAAGCAATGAAACCCCAGCTAGTACTAACATGTGTGGCTGCTTGGGAAAACTGGGTACTGCTAATACCCAATAATCGTCGCATTAGTGTAGTGTCTGTGCAGTCTCTGCATTAGAACTAGGCAGTGGACGGGGCACTAATGACCTTGTAGTTGAGGGGCCCTATAACACCAACGAAACAAATCTCTCCGGCACGGGAAAATGCAATCTGTGTAGGACAGAATCGAACCTCCAAAATCACGAAATCAAACACGTTAACCACTAAGTCAATAACGGAAATTGAAAAGCAATTGAAAAAAAAACATGTTTTAAATGTGGTCAGAAAGCACAGGATAATTGTATCTCAAAAAAATCAACGTTACTATTATAACAACACACGATGTAAGACACTGTAGACTGACAAGAATTACAAAATCTATTCATCTCTAAACAATTTTTGACAGCATTTTTGATGAGTAAAAGAAAAAAACAACAACAACAAAAAACAATAACATTTTGGAGTAATTATTACCCTATTCTTTCATCTCTTTCCCTTAGCAGACACACTATTATCTACCATACGAGTTTATCATTCAATACTACATTAGTCTTTTTTTCACCTTCTTATCCGCCCTTACTCAGGTATTCGTCCTAGTCCCAGATAACCCACCACGTATTTACAACATATCATACTATATTTCATCGCTGTCATTTATACCCACACCACAAAACATTTTTAAAAATGCCACATACAAATAACTGGACAATCACGTTACGCCTGGGCGTGTTCGTAAATATGTAACAGATCAAAACACCACATAGTTTTATAGCGTTTATTTATTTTCTGCCTTAAGAAATACTAACTTAAATTCATAACTAAGCAAAGAAAAAAATTGTGCAATCAGCAACTACATTTTCACCTGTAATAATTCAGATTACATTCAATGACAAGGTTAGCTACACCGCAAGGAGTAAATAAAAAATGGCAAACTCACGAGTCCAAAAAATGAATGTTTTTAAATGAAAATCCTGTCAATATCTAGCCCTCGCCAGGCCGAATAATATCATTAAAAAAATTCAGGATATTTAAAATAAATAAAAATTCTGGACAGCACTGCTGAATAATTATTTTATATTTTCTATCAATAATAATATGATGTCTCGAGAGAAAATTCAGTTGTCGTCCAATTAGAAAACAATTTCTTTCGCATTTATAAATTATTCGGGGGTCATATGATCTGCCCCAAGACACTGCTTCAAAAATTCACTTATCACTTTTTTACATCTTTTCTTGCTCTTATTTAGTTTTGAAAAGTTCACTAGAATAGTTAATAGATGTCTATAACTCATGAAAAATTAAATCAGCTTCTTGTTTATGCCCTATTCGTATTTTTTAGCTTTTGCCATTTTTGAAAACATGTCTCACGCACACACCCCTACCGCGGGTATTAACAGCTACGTTATAACCATCCCCTGGTGCTCGTTTCTAGCACAGAATAGAAGTAGGTTCACTTTCTTCCCCCTCCCGTAAATATCTCCTATCAACTACCTTCACCATACTAACTCACTTTTGGGTCTCAGTTGGTAACCTGCTCGACTCTTAAAATACCTGAAGTGCAGTTCCTGAAGTTTTCCTGACGTCCACTTTAGCCTTTACAAAATTCCCATTTGTTTGTTTCCTTGGTTTTTTAAGGCCCTTCAACTACAAGGTCATTAGAACCCCGTCCAATGCGTCGTTCTAATGCAGAATCTGCACAGACACCAGGGCAGCCTGCACTAGGGTGTTACGACGATTTTTTGGGTATCAGCAGCACCCGGTGTTCCCAAGCGGTCACCCACCAGTACTAGCTGATGTTGCGTTGCTTAACTTCCGTGATCAGACGAGAACTGGAGGATCCAACGCAATACAGCCGCCCCCCCCCCCCAAATTTCCAAGAACAGTTCAACGCCGTATGTATCTGGCTACTCCTGAAACTGGTGATGTCCACTTGACGCCTGCCCACCACATTCATTTTCCCAATATTACGATGGAGCTAGCGAGTTGAAGATCTATTAATAGGTCTACTTTAAGTTGAGTTAAATTTAAGCTATGTGAGTTATCTAACATTTCTTAGCCATTCTCAGGTGGCTTAATACCTTGAACTACTTTGTAAAAAAGCATAACACGTCGTCAGATAATCTTAACGACTATCTTAACAGTAACTTCTTTGAAGAACCACACACAACTGTCGAGATGCAGGATAACTTTACTGGAATCGTGTTAAAAACGTTTCACGCTAAAATAAAATCCATTTAATGAAAACCATAGAGAGCGAGTGAGTGTGTGTCGATGCCCAATATCCCACATAAAGACCAATTTCAGTAAAGCTTTTCAAGGTTTTCTTTTCTATGTGGTATCCTAACATGTTAAGGTGCATGAAATAACACTCATTTACATCATCAAATTGGATATAATGAAATTATATGCTTTTCTCTGACACTTGGAAATGGGTTCTTTTCTGGTCTAGCCTGCTTCGATGGCGCAAAGGTCGGGTGGGAATTTTGGGTGAGTTTTGGAATTGGGGAAATTTGGGTGGAAAGAATTTGGGGTGAGAGGGAAGCCGCCCGATCACCGTCCGACAGATTGGAAGCAGTGCCGGATTTATCACTGTGCAAAGGTGTGCTTAAGCACAGGACTCATCTTGGGGAAAATTTTTTATGGTAAATTTCTCTCGGGGCCTCATAAATCCCGTATAGAAGGGAAGTAAGACTGTGGCCCCGTGTGGATTTGTAAGATGTCACCTGCAGGTAAACGAAGCCTTTGTACACGGAGAAGTATACATCGGTAAACTGTAAAAGAACCCTGTCTACTATACAACCGGTAGATGAGGTAAAAATTTCCAGGTGTCCTGCTCGTCCCCTGCCGTCGGTGGAATGCCTCAACGAACAGCAGACCGACGATAAAAAACATAGGGGTTGCAGCTTTGGTCCGCAACCGGCTGTGGAAAACCATGTCCAATATATCGCCCCTGTGTCCATTCAGAGGGACTAGATGGGTACTAGACCCTGCCATAGGCGGAACAAGGGTTAGGAGGCTACAGGGGCCTGTAAAAAGGTACAAAGATAAACCATCATTGTTATTAATTAGGGTGACCAGACGTCCCGATTTAGGCGGGACAGTCCCGATTTCAGACTGCATGTCCCGCCGTCCCTCTCTTGTCCCGGCGGGACGCCCGTTTGTCCCACTTTGTCAGCAACTTCTCAGAACCATTCACTCGTCAATGAAATACGTGTACAGAGCACCCACACCGAATGATCCTTCTAGGTTGGCAACTGATCATCGTCTGCATCAAATTAGAACATCAGGCATACTGGGCTGGACCAGTCCTGTGACCCGTAGAATCAATGGATAATGGTTGAACTAGAGATAGGAAAGCAGAGTCCTGTGTGTCCCGTGAGTCCCAATCAAGTTGAAAGGGAAGTTCTGTAGGGTAGTTGATAGGCCAGCTATACTATATGGATCACAGTGCTGGTCAGTGAGGAAGAGCCACGTCAACAAAATGCAAGTAACTGAGATGCGGATGCTGCAGTGCATGAGTGGGGTGTCGAGCGCTGATAGAATTAGGAATGAGTATATTAGAGGTAGTCTGGGAGTGGTGGATATCGCCAAAGAATGAGGTAAAATATGTTGAGGTGGTACGGACAGGTAATGAGAAGAGGAGGAGGAGGAGCTCGTTAGGTTCATTTCAGGAATGCAGGTGGTCGGAAGCACCTGGGACAGGGAGAAACCGAAGCAGATGTGGGACCAGGTTGTCCGTAAGGATATGGCAGTGTGTGGGGTGGAGGGCTAGAACCCGTAGACCTGACCCTGCCGCAGGCGAGATAAGGGTATGATGGTGACGATGCATCCTGTGCTGGATGGACACACATTAAAGCCAGTAGGTACAACGTCACAAGTTTTGTTCTTTGCTCTTCATGAAAGCATGTCTCACAACCCGTTCTTGGGGGCACTCACCAAAAGTTCCCGTCCCGCTTTGCCCTCTGTAAAATCTGATCACTTTATATTAATATTGCCAGAAATTTTATCTCATCAGCTTTACTTAAAAGCCTTCGCCTAGTCCAATGACTACAATAAACCACCATTTTAAGAAAAATGGGGAAAGGAGAGAAGTGAGAAGATGACAGAAAGAGAAAAGATGGCATAAGTGAATGGAGATTAGGTGGAGATCAAAAATTGTCCATCTGATTAAAGAGGCTATTCAAGATGAAAGATAAAACGCACGGTAAACATGACACTGCAAAGTCTATAGTAAATAAGGCTCTTTAATTAGGGAACGAGAGAGAGCGAGGGGGACAATAGGGGAGAAAAGCGATGACCTGCTGCTATTTCACAAAAGGATCATACTGTTGGCAGATAACTTGCATAAATACACAAATATCGTTTCGTAAAGTAAATAAATAATGGTAAGTAACCACAGGTTGATGATAATCAAATACCTGGACAAAAAGCATGTTAGACAGTGATGAAAAGTCTGAAAAACAATCATAAAAACATAATTTTCATCATTGGGGTTGAAAAAGTACAAACAAACTGCATCTAGGGACTTTTCAATCTTAACAACAAATGTTATGTGCAACATCTTAAACACTCCTTTGAGAATTTCATTTCTTAGGATTTTCTGGTTAGATCCTTGAGATAAAAATGTAGAAAGAAGAGAAAAAAATCTGTACCATGCAACGTCTATATGTTAAGTCATTATTCCTATTTTTTCGTTTTATGATCTTATAGCGGCACAAATGTTTAGAAATATCTATTCGCCCTGTCATAATTTCGACATAGGACGGGGCAAATATAAATTCCATCTACAATCCTGTATACTGTATATGTTTAAGAGAAGCAAGAAAAAAAAAGTTTTCGTAGCAAACAAATCTTCCTTGAACCCTATGTGGGTTTTATTAAATGAAATTACGGCAGTAGATCTATCCAAACACAACACAAAGATCTAATTTTCATCAACACATGGCCATTGCAGATGCTTTATTGACACAACATGGTGCAAGTATTATTACTTAGCAGGAAACCAGACATGACTAACATATGCTTATTCCCCATGGGAGGGACGGGACACACACCAGCCATTTGCTGATTTACCAAATATGAGGTGATTGAAGAGGAGGGGTAGGAAGAAGAAGATGCAGAGCGAGAGAAGGAGGAGGACAGAAGGCATCCATTGAATCGTTGTGGAATTTTACCAATAACTAAGTTTAGAGACAACAAACAGTCTAAGACACAAGTCTTATAGTTGAAACATCAAATTGCAACTTAGTAGACATTATCAAAATCCAATATACCAAAACAGCTAAGCAGAATTCGTCGATGTAAACATATATAGACTGCAGACCAGTCATATACACAACGGATTTACCCAGCTTGAAAGCACAAAATCATTCTTGACATCAACTCGAAAGAAACAATCATGATTTCCGTTACACCACAATAGCAAAAATATGGCAGGTCGATATTCGTACTTCGAAACATTCATCTCCACTATTTGAAGGATTCTGAATGAAACAGATATCCATACAGAAATTTGTACAAAATGTGGTGAAACATGCAACACATCACATTTTCAGTGTCTGCTAGTGACAGACAATATATAACGACTGCAAAGTGATGCAAAATGCATTCAAAATAAACCTTTCAAACACACTTTTTTATATTTTTATGCAAAACACTTAGTTCTCACTGTTGGTTAAAAATACCAGCTGTCGGACATTGTTCAGGGAACTGACAAAATAAAAAATTGAAAACAACGTCATGAATAATGAAAATGCTAAGAACTGAAGTATTCAAGCAACTGTTCAAAGAGGTCCCACTAACTAAAAATGATTTTGTTTGTTTGTTGGTGTTTTAGGGCCCTTCAACTACAAGTTCATTAGAGCCCCGTCCACAGCATAGTTCACATGCAGAGAATGTACAGACACTACACTAATGCGACGATTTTTGGGTATTAGCAGTACCCAGTTTTTCCAAGCGGCCACCCATGTCAGTACTAGCTGGGGTTGCGCTGCTTAACTTCAGTGATCAGACGAGGACTGTGTCCAACGCAATTCGCCGCTCCTAAAAATGGTGAATGGGTTAAGCGAACACAGGTTCAAGACTTACAACATTTTAAATACTTTAAATCAACAATAAATGGTAGTGCTGTTTGAAGTGCAATTGTCAATCAATCGCATATTGCCCTCGAGAGCATCTGTGTATAGCTTTCAAAGATGACGAGTCACTGCTCTGCACCCAAATGGCCGATCCAGCGTTGAAGGGCCCCGAGCTCAACCTAGTTTTGAAGCCCCTTATACTAATACTAAGTAATGTTATAAAGTATAAATCAATTAATTACAGTATCTAATAAAATATAATGATCAATCAATGACCTTTCTTAAAAATAAATACCCATTTTTAGCCTTTGAAGGCCCAGATATGAAACTAGCTAACTGTCGAAGGTCCCAAGGCTAGAAGATCCATCCGCTGCGCCTTACACAATGCCTTGCAAATCCACGTTAGGAATGATGGAGTACGACATCCAGAGCTGCTATTCTTCTCTTATTTAATTTTTAAACAAAGTAAACACAGAAATGCATTAAATTTTTTAAATACGATTAAATACACGTTGGTGTAATTGAAACTATGAAGTGGAAAATGAATAAAAGTTCATCAACGGGCATACAAGTTTGTGGTCACCTGCATTTAGATAGACACTTTCCTTGACTGAAATAAAAAAGTCCCATATCAGGTTCACTTTCAATGACCAAAGCCTAATGAAACATTTTGCTAATGATTATCAGTAAATATTACTGACGTGCAGCGCCCTGTAATTACACACCATAGCGAAATGGGAATGGATGCAAATTAGCAACTCCTCAAATGGTTTGACGATGAAAGTAAACGACCATTTCACTCAAAATTTACGACACGCATGCAATAGCAAGGGGGGAAGAGAGAATGACTGTAGTAAAGTAGATTGCATTTACTGGTTTTGCCTTCATCAAGAGCAAGATGGAAATTTGAAAGAAAACCTAGACAAGGATGGGTGATGATGGCGATGATGATAGGATAGCACCAAACATCATAAAGGATACGGACAGTAACTTTCTTGTATATATAATTAATTAGGTCTCAATTCTCAGTGGTGTATCGCTGTGTAACGCTAAGCAACATCAAGATTTCAAGCAGCTAAAATATTTTGTTGATTGATCACAGTATGTCTACCATAATATCAACAAAATAGGGTAACAGAGAAAGAGAGAGAGAGCGGGCGTGAGACTGAATGAGAATAGTATGTCAACGAGTAAGAGAGAGAGAGGGTGTGATACGTGTGAGACTGCGAGAGAGAGTAAGCGAGCGTGAGTGCGAGAGAGAAGAAAGTGTGAGAGCGAGATTGTGTGAGAGTAAGGCAAGGCGCAAAATGAGACGCAAGGTGACGCAGGTGGCGAACGTGACGCAGGGTGTAGCCGTCCTGCGAAATTCTGCTAGCAGGCAATCACCGCCCATTGAATCGCAGTTTTTCACCATACTTGCATCAAATAACAAGAGAACTTCGCTGCTTCGCAACGCTTTTCGTTATTGTCACGCCAACTTCACGCAGTAAACTGCAGCATTGGCACTGCGCTCCGCAGGGTCAAGTGGCGCAGGCACCGAGTCACGTCACCCTGCGATTTAACATGCGCAACTACATAAGGCCTACTATCATGTGAGCCGCAGAAATGTATGGCGAGTGACCTGCGGAGATTGCGTCTTATTTTGCGCTGGGCTTAAGAGAGAAAGAGTGCGGGTGTGTGGATGTGAGTGTGAGGAAGAAAGTGAGAAAAAGAGTGTAAAGGAGAGTGATAGCGAGAAAGCGAGTTTGGTGTGAGAGGATGAAGAGTGAGAGAGTGAGTCTGCGGGTGTGTAGGTAGGTGTGGATGTGAGATTAAGAGAGTAGAGTGAGAGTAAGTGAGAGAAGGAGAGAAGGTGAGAGATGAGACAGAGGAAAGAGAGAGCTGATGTGAGTGTAAGGGAGAGTTTGAGAGTAAGAGTGAAATATGAGAGAGTGAGTTGAGAGAAGGTGAAGTGTGAGACAGAGAAAGAGAAAAAGCGGGTGAATGGGTAGGTGTGGATGTGAGATTAGAGAGTTTTCTGGCTGCGTTTCTATCCGACGTACGCTACGCAATGCAGACGAATCGTGAACTGCGCAGACGCATGCAGTGTCTGAGTTTGCGCAGTTGACAATTCGTCTGCATTACGTAGCGTACGTCGGATAGAACCGCAGCCAGAAAACTCACTAATAAGTGTACGAGTGTAAAGGGGAGTGAGAAATGAGAGGTTGGAAGAGTGAGATGAGAGAAAGAGACTACCCTAAAAATCATATCTTTGACCAAATATGATAGATTCGTAATCGGTATATTACTTTGAAATATCTTTTTTATCTGCAGTTGATTTTCTTTCTTAGATTTAGAGAAAAAAAATCTATTTATAAACAGACTGGAAAATCGATTACGAGTAAGACGAAATTGATAAGTCAACCTCACAAGCACATTTTAACAGTCAATAATTTAATATTCATTGTTTCTACGTAACCAAAAAGAATTTATAATAAGACTGAAGCATTCAATTACAAACAACACCACCAACAGTAAATTTAATCTCTACATCAGGATTCTCAAGATCATTCACATTGGCTGCTGGAGGATAGTAAGAATGAAAGAAACAACCTACTACGGTGTTAAATATTTATCGTGGAAAGCAGAAAATTAAAACCTACGAACCAAAAAAAAAAAAAATCACGAAAACAACTTTTTTATAACGCTGCACTAAGGACGTACTTAGTTATTATTTTACTGCTGCAATAAGATGACTGAGGAGTTTTTCACTATTACAAAATCATAAACCTCGCCAGATGTTATTTAATGGCGATGCCAAACGGTTTCTAGACTAAATTTAGATTAATATGTCGTCTTCAACCCATCTTTTCCATCAGATTGATATTATTAAATAAGCTTGCCTGCAGTGTCAATTTGCTTAGAGGTTTTTTTCCTTCAAAACAAGCAAATGTTCAAAGAAGACGATGAAGAAGACATGCTGAGATATAACAATAAAAGTAATTGTTGCGATTTTTTAACATAATGCTTAAAAAAGGCTAATATTTTGCCAGTAACACAGCAGCAATAATAAGCTAGATTAAGAAAGACAACAAGAGAAGGCTTTGTTATCACAAATATCTTGGCAAGTCTTGTCCTCATCCTCATTTCTTTTCCTTTTAAACACAAACATTTTTGGAGAGCACTAACTATCTCCAGACAGCCTTCATATCAACAGAATCTTATAAGGGTGCTATTATACAATGTGCAAGGTGCACCCAACTCTCTTCTCATACCTGTGATTTCTTTTATCTTGGAGTTAACTGTTGGTGTGTTAAAATTGAGTATAAAGCAACAATTGATAGCAGTGCAGGACTAGTGATGCTGTAAAACTGTAAAAATGAGCCTTAAAATTATGAACTCACAACTGTCACCTCTTCAGTCCTGCATATTTTCCTATGTGATCCAACATACACTGGTGCATAGGCAGCAGTGCAAGTATAAACAAAATTACTACAAATGGTTTGCAATGAAATTTGAGTTCGTAGAGCTTTTTTATGTGAAAATGGAGAACTCAACAACTGTCAATTCGCAGGATTTAGTTTTAAAACGTTGAGCTAAAACGGCCATTTACAGACGCCCTTATTGATTGGTGACATTAGAGGGGAATTTATAAGCACCTACACATTCATTTTAGAGAAAGTAAAGAGCATTATGCAAGAATGAAACTCTCCTACGAAAGATAGGAAAGGGGAGCATATGAAATGCAATCGCATAATTTCTTCTCCGGATCGTTACTTAAGCAATGTGAGAAAAACATGTCACCCGTTTCCTTCAATTCACACGTACATGTTATCAAAATATTCGTAAATACCCTCAATTATGTGCAAGGGCGTATTTTATGCTTTTAAAGCACAATAATACTTCATTTTCATTATTCCAAAGTTAATTTTAGCAGTAGTCTGAATCTTTCGTAACGTACTGAAGCATCATAGCATATTTATTTAATGAGGACCAGGTGCGACGATCTAATATGCATACCTTAGTGCATATGCATGCTTAGAACACGTTTGGGGAGGGCAACAGAGGTGAACTGCCCAAAGTATTTGCGTAACACTGTATGGACCCCATTTGTCTCCGGGTAACCAATATTTTTAGACCCAACCTGCCACTGGGTAGAAGGATAGTAAAGCCTATAAGCTTCAGAACTCCAAAAAAACCCTGGACCTGCCTTTAATAGGCACTATGCTACATGCTTTTTGAAAGCAACAGCCAGAATACATTTTTAAGCTGTTAGACACTTAATATTCATACCCGCCTCAGAGGCGCAGAGGCAGCGTACACGACTACTGCGTCAGTAGCTCCAGTTGTTGTTTGTTGATGTTTTAGGGCCCTTCAACTACAAGGTCATTAGAACCCCGTCCACAGCATAGTTCTTATGCAGAAACTGCACAGACACTAAACTAATGCGTCGATTTTTGGGTATTTGCAGTACCCAGTTTTCCCAAGCGGCCATTCATGTCAGTACTAGCTGGGGTTGCGCTGCTTAACTTCAGTGATCAGACGAGAACTGGTTTGTCCAACGTAATTCGCCGCTCCCTCAGTAGCTCCAGATTTGATGCTGAATCGAGGTGGGTTGGCTTCCTTCGAGCGAAAACGAGGCCCTGAGTATGCTTTTCGCCGGATTGGGAGTAAGGTTGTGGCCCTGTGTGGTGTGCAAGATGTGATCGGCAAAATTTCCAGGTGTAGGAGCTCTCCTCCTGCCGTCGGTGCCTCGGTGGAGTACCCAACGAATAACCGGCTGCATAAAAATACGGCCCAAAAATCTCACGTGTCCCAGTGGGACACAAACGAATACTCTATGTTGCCCTAAGCGGGAAAGGGATAGTAGTTGACTTTGCTTTCATAAGGCCAGTATCTCTCATAAATTAGTGGCATCAAGAGAAAAATGAACAAGAAGGATAAGAGTATGCAGTTGTGAATGGCCGCTTAAATGAATCATTGCCATCAAACGCCAGGTCGATTTTTGGTGATAAGGAAGCAAAACAGTAAAAAGGACGTCTCGCCTCCGCACTGCATATCTTTACCAAGATTGAGAGAAAAAAACAGTGATCGCCCAGAAATTTATTATTAAATGTGCTCCAAGTTGTAAGTTAATAGCATAGTTGTGTATATTACAAGTGTAAGTTACGGATGTTTATTGAATTCGATATAATGTAGTCCTCACATATTTTATCTGTGGGCCTTTGAGGGATCATGTCAACATAATATAACAAATCGCTTATGTTACAAATTAAGTGATAAATTTAAAATTAACTTAGAATTAAAAGAAATATTGTGGTTTTTATGGCAGCATTACAAGGTTGTACTTTTGACAAGTTGACAGTGAAGTGTTCATATTCAGATTTTGGGAGAGGGGAGGTAAGGAATGCACCAAGCTGGGTATTAAGAAGTTAAAGAAGTATTGGTGTAACAATGTACAACTGCTATTGCCTTATCCTCTACAAAAAATGCTATGAAAACACAAGAAAAATAACTACTGAAAATAAAGTGTGCTTTAATCAATATGATGATGTTGGCGTTATACGAGATTAAAACGTTTTTCCTTTTCACTCACAGTTAACAGGAAATTTCGTGATTGTGATCGACAAATAACTTCATAAACATAGAGAGACCACGATACAATACTCTGCATACGGCTTTCAGTTGTCAGATATAAAAAAAACGTATCCATCACACTAGGCAACAAATATTAAAAACAGTCTAATTTGCAGCTATACGCAGTAGATGACACAGGAATTTCTTGGATCTACTAATAGCAAAGTGCCCTACAAGAAGTCACAAGAAAATAGTCTAAGGACATGATACTAAGAGTGCATCATCATTATCTTAGACTGTTATTGGTTGGCATGATGGTCTGAAAGTCTGCAAACATAGACGACTTTTGGGAAATGATTTCATCAACATGATAAACGATTTTAATCCTTATTCCATGCGGAACCCCAAAATGAATTGGTGGAGTCTTTTCACCAGGTCAAACCAAGTGTAGATGCATAGTGTACCTATTCTACAGTATGTATGTCTACACTCTCTACATTGTCTACAACATCCTACAATATAAAGTGCAGTGTGTGTGTGTATACATTTTTTGTTAGCAATAAAGTTGGAAACAATTTAAAAAAACGGCAATACGATACCATGTTCCCTTACCAACTAGCAGCGCAGAAGAAACATGGAAGACAAAACCAATTACCAGAAACAGTAGAAAATGAAGAAACCTCCAAGACATAATAAAAGGTACTGTACCGTTATAAAACAGAGTAGCAATACGGCCTCAACTGACATACGAGTGCAATTGCTTGAAAGCAACTTGAAACTCCGTCTAAATTATCTGCTTGTCGCTGTTATTGAATGACAGTTCTGATACTATGTCTTAAAAACAAGTCAAATTTTTAATGTTATGACATTGTCATACCGTTTTTGCTGAACACCATGTGGGGCAATCCTCAAATCACGAAATCAAAACTTGATTCACCTTCTGTTACTACTGTTATTATTTGCTGCCGCCTCAGGGTTGTAAACTCGATGATTACTGAAAATTATGACCATTGTGCCTAAGGCTCTATATAATGCACCCATTCCTTTATCTCATTAGCAAATCAGCTGCTCGTTTGGAAAACGACATAAATTCCACGATGACCACAAAGCCAATTGTACACATAATCGATTCACGCTTTTGGGCAAGATTTCCTACAGATAACGCATATGGAATACATACACCTTATTTTGTGATCTTAGAAGGAGAGTTGCAACATCGCAGCAATTTTCTGCTACAATTAACTAAATTGTTCATTTTTTTTTGGTTGAACATTCGCTGACCTGCTTCCGTTTAATTCAGCTTCTGGTCAGATATTTGGAGACGTAAACCTTATCATAGACAAGAAACTTTTACTCCCACTTTTTCGCAACAGCCCCACAGAAATGGGCTTGATTTCTACACAATTTTGTCAAATTTAATATCCTGGCTTCTGTCCAGATTCTTGTCATAAGTTGTTATGTGTCTACGCTAGGACATATATGACCTCCGACCTGCTTGAGTGACCTGGTAACCTGCTTTTGAAACTGTACCACAGAATTGCAGAACAGCAGTATTACAGAATATGCTTAAATTGTAAATAAATTTAATTAATGAACATTTTCTGAACCTTTCCATCATTATTTCTCGGTATTCAAATTAAAATGAAAGAGGGTCAGTAATACTGCTACTGCTGTTCATCGTCCCGTGATGGTCATATCCTAAAACTGATTCCAACGACTCCCTCTCTCTCATTCATGTACTACATCAGTGATGACCAGTGAAGTGGCTTAACAGTCATTTCGCACTTGACCAAAACTAAATGTTGTTTAACTTGTGGCAAGAGGAAGATACAGTATATTAAATAAGGATCGTTACATAAAAGGAGACAGTTTCAATAAGTAAAACTGCAAATTTTAATGAGCTGTTAACAAACATATGTGCTGAATAGATATGCGATTCAGATTTCATTTTTCATCCGTTGTCAAGAAAACTACAATAGCATAAAAGGACCAAAAAGATTACAAGAAATTTAAGTTGACATTTTCTTTCATGTTTCACTCATCGCTTCGACTTTTCCTCACACAAGCCTAGTGTGTAGCTAAAAGGAGAGCTGCTGTGATCATCCATTTGTGACGTGTCACAGGTTGTCATTAACATGAAAAATGGTCTCTATTCGCTTGTCACAATGAAATGAATTATCTTTTACCCCTGCAAACCCTTGAGAGTGAGATTGGATTTTGAAATCCACTGACGATACGGTAACCACACACATACACATATTGCTGCACATAGCACTGCAAAGTAGTGCGTATCCAATACATGGGTTAACTATTAGAGGAGGGCTAAAATTTTAGATAAAAAAAATACCCAAATCTACAAATGAATATCACCATTACGAAAATAAAAACTTCACACTGACGGGAGCTCCTTTCAACACGTTATATTGTGTTCAAACAAACTGCAGTATTATAGTGCTATAATTTGGGGCTCAATTTGATTTATTTCAACGGAAAAATTATAAGTATATGTTTGCAATATTGTGTTAAATAGGTTTGAAAATAAGAGACTGAAGCAATGCCAGATTTAGGTGTAGGCCAAGTAGTTCAGGACCGCAGACTCGAAGGGACCTGGTGTCATTTAAGTTTAAGTGGTAGTTTAATCTTAATTTTGGACCCTAACTTTTATATATTTATATCTGGGTTATCATTTATCACGCCAACTTAAAGTCCCGTGCGGGGCCTCAGCTATCCGTTCAGCCTCAGGACGAATCAAACCTTAAATTCGGTACTAGACTGCAAAACCTGGATTTGCAGACTCCACCGCTAAATGATAATTTTACGCCAGATATCCATATGGAAAATGTCAACGGGTGGAGTCACCATTAAAATATGCATACACAGTTGAAAATGGACTCGAGTTCCTTGCACATCAGGAAGAGAATTCCAGAATCTCAGTCTTTTAGAAGTTTCTAGATAGTTATGGACACATATAGGGCAGAGAGGAATGCTGCGTGGCGCAGATTTGTTTGTTAATTTCAGGCACCAAACAGTTGGAGTTGGATTCGTGTGCTACGTCACTATCCTGTGTGCACGTTTGAGAACTCAGCCTTTTGATCAACACAAGCCTTTACATTTGCCAGTATTTTATAGGTCCAACGAACTGTCGAAAACAGTAAGTCGCAGGACCACAGGCAATAACTGGAAGAGCGATTGATAACACCAAAAGGAAGTTGGTCCGGCTTTAAAAATTTGTGATATCAAGAACAAAGCCTTGTACACTGGATAAGTAGCAGGGCTTTGGATACATTTAACGGGTATTAGAGGGAGCAGACTATGACTACAACTGGACAAAAGTAATAGACCCAACGATATCAAAGTTAAAACCTTCCCAGTAGGGTAATACTGTATATAGAGAGCCAATATGTTTTAAATTATGAGGATGGTTTTTGAAAGACTTTATGGTCTGAAAAACAACTGTAGAATCCTTTCATGTGCATTTTAAATGAGTTGGGCTATAATTTCTTGCCAAAAATCATTTATATATTCCACTCATTCATTTTAGACACAGAATAAATAAACATCCACAGTGGCTCATAGTTAAATAGTTCATGGAAATCCTCTAAATTCATATTCATTTTAAGTGCAGTCCTCAATGATCCTCATAAATCAAAAACATATAATGTGCTTATAGACGAAACCATAAATCAGTTGGACCTCGTTAAAATAATTCAATCTTATCATTAAATATTAAAAAATTATAATTAAGTGGTCAAAAGACCGATGACTATTTTCAATAATGTGCATGATATTTTAATCAATTTTTTTTTTCTTGTTTGTGACCTTAAAAAGCCTTTGGCCTAGAATATAAAAATGTTATTTCAGAGACCAACATAGAAAAGTGTTATTTGAGGATATTAATTATGTGACCAGTCAGTCTGTCATTTAATTTTGTACTCCATAAGGCAAACAATTTCCTGTTTCTCCCTCAAGCTCAAGTCTTAAACCAAGTATTTAGACAATTTAAATTCCAATGTCATATAATTATTTTCTTGAAAACTAAACGACCACACACATGTTTCAAAGACCAATGGTACAAGAGGCAGCAGCACATGAAACCATATACAGTAGCAATGCTCACAATATTTTCTAGAAAAAAAAGCATATTTCAGAGAAGCCATCAGCCACTGGGACAAAACCAGTAAAATACTCATAAACTACATGAATATGTGATCACTGGTATTTGAAGCAGAGTTAATAGTCCAAAAAAGTAAGGATTTTTCTAAGATAAGGATGTTGTTTCGTCGGGAGAAATATGCTGTACATAAGGAATCACACAAATAATGACCAAGAATTTTACCATTTTCCTATAGTTTTCCATAAAAGACAACAGATAAACGTAGATACGAATAAAAACGTCTAGATAAACAGTTTTATGACGTAAAAACTAATGCTACTATAGGCTCTCTTTAGAAATATACAGCATTCAAAAGCACAATTTTATTAAAGAGATACTATTTTCTATAACACTCAGGAACCATCTTTCAGTACTCCCTTAAACATACACATTTTCTTAAATTATACTTTCATAAAAAAGGGATTCATAATTCTACACACAACGCCCCAGAATAATATTATATTAAAGATAGATTTATAAAATATACCAACCTACATCTTTGTACCTTACTGCAGTATTCTGAGGTCAGTAATAAATACTTTAAAAACTGTGGTGAAAATACACTACTAACCTTCTTCTTCTCCCCCCCTCAATGGCAGGGTCTGATATCCATTTCTGCCCCATGGAACTCACGTGATCGGGTGGCATTGCTACGCAGCCGGCTCTCAACCTAACGTTGCAACCCCTATGCATATTTTTCGTCAATTAACCTACTGTTCGTTAGGGCGTAACAACTGTAATGAAAAACACAATTTTAAATCCTATATGAAGCAGATGATAATTTTATTTTGAAATGGGTCAATATGCTGGGTAATGGGTGAGTGTGTAAGAGCATATTGGATCAGGAATGCGTGCATTAGAAGCACTTTAGGGATGGTAAACATTAAGAAAACAGGCGAGTCTCAGGCTGCATGTGGCGGAGAAGAGGACAACAAGGTTAGATCCTTCACAGGGTTTTAAGGGTTGAGGATGACAAAAACTGACTTAGGAGCAGGGTAACATGGGGTATGGGGGCTGTGACAGTCTTTAGGGATGATAGCAACATGATTGAAGATAGCTAGAATTCACAGCGGACCATACCATTGAAATGATAACCGAAATGATGATGATGATTACTTACACAAGATCAACTGTAGTCCTTATTTCATCGCATAACGATATAACTTTAGAGTTACTAGAAATGAGGATGAAGAACATCATCCAATTAAATTAAAATTGAATCAAGACGTGCTTGAAGAAATAAATTATGGCAAGTACCAAAATGTGTAAAAATTTTATGAAATAGTTACTACCAAGAAAAAAATTATAAAAATCAGTCAGTTAGAGAATGTGCGCATAAGAATATAAAAATCCTATAATTTTTCTGTTCGGTGATGTGGATTTATCATGCAACTCAAGCGTATTTGATGAATATAGCAATGGTTATACTTGACTCGAGAAATCCTTGGCAAGAAAAAAAATGAAGATGAGGTTTTTAAAGTTCAAGCAGCAAGAAATGGTCCATAAAATGCAGATAAGCGCCAAAGCATCATCATTATAATGAATGTTTTGTAGCAATATAACTAAACAGGGAAGAAAAAAAGACTTATATCTAAGTAGTTGTTATTTGATTTAAAAATCAAAAGAAAAAGAAAATGTATTATTTGATAGATAAAGAATTAATGAGAACTAAAGAAACCTCGTCTTACTTACACGAAAAGACCATATTAACAAACAAGATAGGTCAAAATCCTGTCAGAGTGAGATTAGCTTCTGAAAGTAGTACATTTACAAATTGGATTTTCAATTTTCGTGACTTAAAATGAATTCAATATATCACTTCAAGGAGTAACATTTTAAAACTAATCTCAGCTTGAGAACAAGAGTGAAAAAGAAATAAGAAACGGTAATAAAACATGCGATAAAAAGAAAAATACAGCTGGTGCTCCTTGAATACAATCATCGGGAAATGGAGTTGATATGCAAAGTATCAATGAAATAATCAATATTTTAAATACCATGCTAATCATCATTTATGAAAAGGCAGTAATACCAACGTGTAGATAAAACACGCTATGTAAGCTAAAATCATATCAATTTTAACCATATTTATCGACATTGAATTTTAAATCCTAAAACAGATAAAGACGACCATGAAAGAGTATTAAATACTTGTTTTTCGAAATAAAAATATGCAAACTCCAATCCCCAGCACATCGATTAAATTAAATCATTTTATTTTTGCGATACAGGGTGGTGATGATGATGATGATGATGGCATTTTCCTTTTAAACAACAGCAGTAAAAAAACCCCTTAATAAAAATAAGGGAGAAGTGAAAACGCGATTATATTTTTGAAAGATGACGATTGTTAGGAATGCGTTGATGGAGGTAAGTGCAAAAGATGGGACCTGAAAGAAGTACTGTAGTCACTAAAATGAATTGGATAGTCTGTCCTACACCATCCTCATTTTGCATCTGTCTGTAAAAGCCTTTGCTCTTCAGTTTCTTTCAGGAATTCGATATCTCGTCAACATGTCTGCCATCTAATAATAAGTTATCTCTTTTTTTATCATCATCATCATCATCGTCGTCTTCATCACCACCACCATCATCACCCCTCTTCTTAGTTGCCATCTCAAATCGGCCTTTCCCTTTCTATGTAAAACGTTAGCTGTCATCTGCAAGATGTTCCCAAAGATGAAAATACCAACCATTATCTCGCAGAATAGTTGTCATAGCAACATAGATGTCACCATAGTGACGCCTTCGCAAGGTTACCATGCCAGGTTGACGGGTGAAAGGTTAGAAGCAATATACAGACAACGTGACTTTAATACAATTCTTCTAAGGTACAATGGCTTTTAGTTGATGAAATTCAGTCTTACATATTCAGCAGTTAGAAGAATTTGTTGAAGTGACAGGTAGGAATACTAAAGCGAAATGTCACCACAGGATATAGTTTCCATTATTTGATTCAACACTTGTGAGTCATGCTGCCATGCAACCATGTTAACTCTCCACTAACATCAGGGACATATACGATATTACGAAGAATGCTAAACTGCTGCTACTGTCACTTAGGCCTCAAGATTTAATGCCAGATAACGTCTATAAGAAAATTCAATCTATTTTGACGTTATAAAAATGAATTTACCCAAATTACCATCTTGACATTTAATTATTTTATGATAATAACAACCTCCTTAATATTATAAAATAAAACCACTTCAAAATCGATGCATGCTGTAATAATTTAGTTACCGAGGAAAGAACGCTTTTGACTCTATTTCTAAGGGTTGCATGTTGGTCAGTCCCACCTCCGGCGTAATCAGGGTCATTGTCCTACTATATAAAGCGTCCTACTGTCCGTCCACGAGAGCTCTATTTACGCCAGATAGCCCAGTCATTTCTAGCCACACCTGCACAGGCGGCTCATGGGACAAGCAAACCTGGGCGGCAAATATCCAAGGGGCGGCTAATTTCAGAGGTACTTGCTTGCCATGCAGCCTATCGGTCATTTAAAATGTTCACAGTGCTGGGGTTCCCAAACTTCTCTGATTCGTGGGGCCTTTTCTAAATGTTGGCTTTCTCGAGGTGGGTGCCTGTTGCAGTCATAGTAATGCATTGGCAATAGGACAAATGCCAAGGGCGTGAGGGACGCTCGGACAATTTAGAACTGCATTAAATTTAATGGGGAAGCGGCGATGGGCCCACTTGCCTAGGGCACCTGAAACTCACCAGCCGAGCCTGCACAGCTGTTATGTGTGAGCCCCTAGTTCCAACTAAAGATTTGACAGTGGCTCGAGTGCAGAACTCTTCAGAAAGGTGAGACTACAAATGTTAGTTGACTGAATATTTCGGTTGGGCACACAACATACTTTAAAGAATGGACGAAGAAACCACAGGGCCTGATGAAAATGAAAGTTTAAAAAATCCTAATTAGTAGTAGGGCACAGTCATAATTTTCGTTTCATGCAGACGCACATGATTTGCCATCGGGTTAGGTGCACAACAGGCTCTAAAAAGTTGACGAAGAAACCATAGCAGCACATGATTTGCCAGAATTTCCATAATTTTTCAGAAAATAGAAAAGTTCTTGGGCCCTTGAAACTTAAAGAGGATGAATTTGTTTTTCAGAATTCATTCCAAAATTAGTCACAATGGTGCCAAGGGAGATGGTTCACTTCACTTTCAACCTCTTTAAAGCAAGACAGTAGAGTTGAAAGTGCACATTCATGCAGTACAATCTTGCAAAAAATAACAGGATACAACGTGTGCAATATAGGGTGAACTTGGTTACTTAGAATGTGTGCCATATGTATTCTGACATTGTTGCCTAACTAATTTCATGGTTAAAAAACATAACTTGGGATAACAAAACTTTTAGGTGTTCTGTAAACTTTGGTTTGTTACCTTGAATATCTTGTAACATCATTTTTTTTTCAATCCGTTGACGGACCCCTTGTCATTATACATTGTACTGATGACGTGAAAATTAACGCAGCATTCAAGCAGAATATTTAGCACAAATTTTAGGCCACTAACAACAATTGTATGCAAAGTGCTTCTGCGGGGCACAGAGCCAGCAAATTAACGGCGCTATACTTGCACAATTAAATATAATAGGACTTCAACAAATATTTGTTTTCGTCCTCTAACCACATTTATTTTGCACTCTTTATGGAGCGGCTTATTGCGTTGGACACACCAGTTCTCGCCTGATCATTGAAGTTAACCAACACAACCCCAGCTAGTACTAATATGGGTGGCCGCTTGGGAAAATTGGGTACCACTAATACCCAAAAATCGTCTCATCAGTGTAGTGTCAGTGCAGTCTCTGCATTAGAACTACGCAGTGAACGGGGCTCTAGTGACCTTGTAGTTGAAGGGCCCTAAAACGCCAACCAAACAAAATCATCGCATCCTGTATTATGCCATATGCCAATAAATTTACCGGAGTTCGGTACGACAGAACTGTTCGTTGGGACATTCCACCGGACGCCAAGTTTCGAGCTCCTACACCTGGAAATTTTGTCTCATCCACCCGTTGCGTAGTAGAGGGGGTTCTTTTACGCGGAAATACCATCGCACACCACACTGGACCTCGGTTTTACTTCTCATCCGAAAGAAAGCACACTCGGAGCCTCTCTCTCTCGCCCGAAAGAAGCCAAGCCAGCACGGTCCAGTATCGAGTCTAGAACTACTGACGTAGTTACCGAAGCGGTGAATTGCGTTGGACACACCAGTTCTCGTCTGATCACTGAAGTTAAGCAGCGCAACCCCAGCTAGTACTGACATAGGTGGCCGCTTGGGAAAACTGGGTACAGCTAAGACCCAAAAATCGTTGCATTAGTGTAGTGCCTGTGCAGTCTTTGCATAAGAACTATGCTGTGTACGGGGCCCTAATGACCATGTCGTTAAAGGGCCCTAAAACACCTACAAACAAACAAACCGAGCGTGCTACCCACTGCGCCACCGAGGCGGGTGTTAAATATCTCTAACATTCAAGATAATGAAATATCGCTTCAATTTCATCTTGCAATGGTTAAATTAAATCAGCGTTGAGCTCAGCTAAAGATGATATTTAAATCAATAATATCTGAAACTTATAAAACAATTAGATCTCCGTACTAATGATTTTACAAATGAAGGAAATCTCAACACATGGAATGTATCGATTAGTCCATAATTCATAACAGAAAATGCACCCTAACCTCTCTTGAGCAAAAATGTATATTTCATCCTTCATGCATTCCTCAAGTTGAGCTGTTCAAAAATTAAGGGGAACCCTCACTACAAAGCTAGTAAAATTATTTATGAAAATTTGTAATTCAACAGCAACCCATTTGCTGGCACGCAAAGAATCAACATATTTTGTGTTGGAAGTGTACATTCTACAATGCACCCTATAATTTAAATATTTTTAACAGACTCCAAATCCCTCTTCGCATCCTTGAAGATACTGAAGGGCTTATGCACACATGGTTTCTCTGTAGGCTGGTGACCAATAAGTGCAAACAATGCAGGAGTAGAGAGAGAGAGAGCCTTGAACAACTGCTAACTTTCAGAGTGACCACAGTAGATATTTGGAGGCTTTTGAATAGAGAGCATTTGAGACCAATTTTCAGTCACTAAATTTATGGTGGAGACGATAATCATAAAAGCTTGCAAAATTCTAACCAACGGCTCTCAGGACATCCAGTATAGACAGGGGCGGATCCAGGTGCCTCAATGGAGCGCATGTTTCAACTGATGCACGATTCAACTTTGCAACTGATGAGACATTTTGCATTTGCTATTCCCATTTCTATACTGCAAGTCCAATCTGCAGTTGGCTAAACCACTGAAGACAGGACATTGTCTAAGGCCCAGTAGAGGACCTATTGTAATTGCTAGCTAGATTTATTCTATGGGATTCAGAATATTTAAAAATACTTAGGGCGCACTTTTTTGAAGTGCTCCCCCTGATGGGCCTCTGGATCCGCCCCTGGTATAGAGTCAGGTGCAAGTTTTGCAATAAGATGACCAAAACTTGCAGGTGCACGTTGTACCAACCGTGTTGCAGGCAGAGATTAGCAGCTAAAAAGACTTTCAAGAATAAAACTAATACTATTTCATCGTTTACTCTTAAAAGAAGTTACTCGTGTTGAACGTGTACTGGTTTAGATGTAAGAATGAATTACACCAAAACCATGTCCTAAATCACCTTTCTCCGAATTGCTTGCTGTATGTTACATGATTCAACGCACAGCAATATCTCAGTGGACCTACACACAGTATTTTCTCCTAGAGTGCGAGAGAAAGAGACCTGCTGTTCATTTAAGCAGAAATAGTCGTTAGTAATGACAAAGATTTAGCACATAATTATGTTGTAGACGATGAGAAAATCAGAAAGTGAATGAAAACCTAGAAGTGCGACAAAACCAAAAAGAGTGAGTAAATGTGAATGACAATTAGTTTACTTGGTATGCCAACGATGTAGTGTCACCATTCAAACTCCTTTTTGCCTCCATCTGAAGATGAAAAACATTAAGTATAAATAAAACATTGCAACGAGCGTTGAAAGAGGTATAAACACATAAGAGATAGGTAGAGTAATAACACGTGCTCTGAATGCTACTTTGTTACAAAATATTAAAGTCTACAGATGGCTTATACTACTACAATTAAACTAAACGAACATTTAAAATCACTGTTTGAAAACAACAACAACCATTCAACTAAATATGCCCCGTTAAAAATTTCCGGTAAGTATGGGTCAATCAATTCATGTTGAGCCTTTTTTATGAGTCATAAACTACTTCCATAATATTTACCTATGTCCAGTCAGGCCACATTTTGGAAATTTTTCATTTTCAATGAGACTCAGTTAAATGTGCTTCAAAATGCCAGCACCTGTGCAGCTGTATTGTAGACTTGATGTCAAAGAAATTAGAGAAAACGCCTTACTTGTTTGGTTGTTGTTTTTTTTGCATTTAATTCGCTTTTTATGTTATATGTATTTTTTGGAAAAATGTACATTTAAGTCAAGGCGGTTATTTGAAAAAAAAAAACCGGTTTTTAAATACCTTTAGGAATTTTTACAGGTCTGAGTAATGGGAATACATTCCAGCATAACAACTGTGTTATGAGAGATTGCCATCATTCCACCTTTTTCAAACTGGGACTATAAAACGCAATAAAAGAGAAATAAAACCTTAGACATTCAATGAAAGCGTGCCATCATGACAATAATAAATTAAAATGTAGACAAGTAATTATTAATGCTATCTTATAAAGCATTTCTTCGTCTCAAAAGAGTTTACTTACGCAAAGCCAAATACATCTATCTAATTCAAAACAGTGCCAGTATGTGCACCTCTTACATTTAAGACAAAACTATTATATTCACAGGCACACATCTTTATTGTAGAAGAAAAAAACTGATTACATTTCATTTTCAGAATTGTGATAAAAGGATAATGGATGAGAATCCAAGGAATTTGTCAGAAAAGCTCAGCAATTTAACGGATAAGCTTATTGCCTACTATAATAAATGATAATTTTCCTAATAAAACCACCTTTTTTTGTATAATACAGATTTATTTTAAGCAGCATGTGGAAGAGGTGAATGTCACAAACATCTAAATTTTAGTGCAAAATGCGAATAATAGATAATTAAGTATTATACGGAGTATTATTAGATTAAATTAAAAAAACTATCCAAATAAACATTAGAGTTAGAGATGCCTACTCTAAAATTCAGAGCTGAAAAAATCTGTCCAGTCGCCTCTCGTTTTAACCTTATCTCGTTTCATGCAACATGTAACATAACAAATCCTGATCGCAAACAACTATAAAAACAACGATAAAAAATATAATGAAAAGCAGATGCATAATCCTGGCATTAATGACGAACGGGACCTAAAATAAACTAAAATTGTACATTACCCCACTCATTATATTTGAGATATAATAAAGCAGTAAATGAGTGAGTGTGTGTGGGTGATATTTTGGCATAATGCAGACTTATTACGGTTCAATATCAAAAACGCAGCATGAACAGTCAACATTTTATCATAAAGTTCGAATAAATACAATAATAAATGAAACAACAGAGTTTGGACATGCGGGGCTATTACAACCCTTCACATGCAATATGCAAAATACGGGGATAGGCAATCGACCTGCACTTGCAAACTAGGCAGAAATGTTGACATGTAGTAGATTAGTTTGAAAAGCGCGTGTGGTTGATGCGTTTTTAGCAATCTCATTGCTTAATGGTCTGTTAATCGACTTGCACATCACGCAAAGACTTCCGTATACGTCAATTAAATGCCATTATATCTCAATTGCTGCACAGGTCCCTTTCTCTCTTCCACTTCCTTTCACCCGCATCAAATAAGGCTGGGCTACCTTTATCAACCTTACCTCTTTATCTAACTACCACTACCACCCTTCATGCAAACTCTTATCTGTCTTTACCCATTAAAATATATCCTATCTTTAAAAATCTGCATGTTCCCACGTTAACGTTTGTTCACCTCTTGCACATGTCATACTTATCCAGCTCCTGCCCATGTTTGACTCCACTGTCATCACCTCTCTCGTCCTGACAACATGATCACATAATCCAAGCTTATTTTCCTCAAATATTTTCTGTCCTACAATACCCATGCTCATTCTGAATCCTACCATTAATTGTAATTCCAATCACACACACCTAAATACCACCTCATCATTCCTAACCCTTTTTGCTGTCTGTGGCAGTGACGGAAACGCATTTGTCCCGTTGGAATCAGGAACACATGGGCGAATTTTTGGGAGGTATTTTTACACAGCTGGCTGAATAGTTAATGCTACAATCCCTGATAACTTGTTATACCGACACCAATGAACCCGGAGCTTTTAGTGATCGCCACATAAATTTCACTACGTACAGAAATGATTTTTTTGACCCGGCTCGGTGGCGCAGAAGTAGTGGGCTCAACTACTGCGTCAAGACTTCAAGGTTTAACACTTGGCAACAGTGTTGATTTCTTCCGGGTGAGAGAGACCCCCAGTGTGCCTTCCGTCGGCTGGGGAGTAAAGCCGTGACGCCGTCTAGTGCAGTGATTTCCAAAGCGGGTCCCACGCCCCACAAGGGGGCAATTCGAAAATCGACTCTCCCAGAGTTTAGGATGGGGAGACTTGAGACTGAAGCACAGGCGGCTCATGGGGCAGACAAACCTAGGCAGAAATTTCAAAGGGGTGGCTAATTTCAGAGGTATTTCGTTGCCATGCAGTCTATTGGCCATTTAAAATTGTCATAATCCTTGAGTTCCCAAACTTCTCTGATTTTTGGGGCCTTTTCTAAATGTTGGCTTTCTTGAGGCGCCTTGTTGCAGAGTTATACCAATGCATTGGCAAGGCGACAAATGCCAAGGGCGTGAGGGACGCTCAGACTGCATTAAATTTAATGGGGCCGGTGGTGGACCCCTTTCCTAGGGCGACTGCAACTCACGAGCCGGGCCCAATCCCAGTCTACCGGCCGGTGTACTTCTTATTGAAATTCCTCTGTTTTGGTGGGCCGCTGTTCTACCCCCTTCCACCTGGTTTCCTGGAGAAAAGTTGCACTAATCCTCCTTCGCTTTGGAATACAAACTAATTCCCCTGTTTTGCCTGTAAGGTCCCCACATTCCACGTTCCTAATCTAAGATTAGCCCCTATTCTTGATAAACATGCCCTGACTGGGGGAACCCGCAGGAATATTGGCTGGGTTGTCTGGGGGGATGCCGGCCTATATGACCCTCACTGCATTATCTGCCACGGGAGCCGAGGTCTGCACCCCCGCGACATTGAGGACGCCTAATAATGACGGCCCAGGACCCACTTGCTGCATCGTAGGGAAGGCGCCATGTGCCCACTTCACCCCGGGTACAAACGGGAGTTTCCAACACCGCATTATTGGGTCCTTTGCTGCTTTGTTGGGTCCAATATTGCATGGTGTCTTTGCTCAATAGCAATAAGCAACAGGGATTTTCAATGCCCTAGGGGAAAAGTGACACCAGTGCTAACAGATGTCGATCCCAGTCAAAATATAACTCAACTCCCCAACTAAAGACGAACCTGGAGCGGAGCATATTTTTCTTTTCAAATACTACTCAGTCCGATACATACTTTATGTTAGTTAAAGGTTTATGTTGAAACTTTATAAATAATAATTTGAAAATGAACAAAAATCATGTGGTGGCAGCACCTCCTTTTCAAAACCTCTGCTCTGCATTGGGACAAAATGCACCCACCCCACATTCAAGGATGAAGCAAGGTAATTGAAGTAAAATTTAAAATTACACTTTCCATTCAGTATTAATTTCAAAATATCCTCTCTGCAGGAGAAAAGGGTACCACTATCATTATTTCACGCTGTATTTCTTCAAAATATGGTGAAGATGTGCCTAAGAGTCATGTAGCATGACGCACAAGTTTGTAGATGATTCCACCACTATTTTTGCAGTAAAATTGCATATTAAATCCCTCATGGCACTTACTATTGGATTAATCGATAATCTCAAGGCATTTTTACACACTATGAATGCAATTTTGAATAATCTATGCGATTCCAGATGTTCAAGCAGGCACATTACTGCCTACAGCATACCACTGCTAAACATACAAACCATGTCAGTAAATTATATATCAATAATAAATGTATGAATTTCTTGTATTCAGCATACAATAGATACGGTACCCCTTTGAGTTAAAAAAAAAAAACATTATTATCAGGTGAAGAATAAAAAAGATGGAGAGGAGAAAAAAAGGATGATGATGATGATAATAATAATAGGATTCAAACCGAGTGAATTTGCACAAGATCCTTTAATACGCCAATATATTTTCTGCGGTGTTATTTTCGGTCAAATTATTGGAGGACATTTATTATCGTTCAATTCCGTTATTATCTTTGCATGTCAATGTGCTTTTAATTTCCCATTTGAGAAATTATACTACAGCTATAAAAATAAGCTATTAATTGTGGTTGTGTTCACACAATGATCCATTTTCCATTGCATTAAATGAATAACTTCAACAACTACAATTTTCAAAGTAAACCAATCTGAAATACACGACAATGTACAGTAAACTATGTAATGGATGTCTATAATATATAATCATCAGTAACGACATCGTCAACATCATTTGTGATAGCCTCTATTTTCACCTTTCATGTCCCAAATATATATAGAGCCCTCTCCCTCCTCCACTTTCTATATATAAATTAAAAATCCCAAATGCTACTAGTGTGAAATGGTTCGCATCTTAAATTAAATAAATATCCATGCTAGAAAGATGCTGGAATCCAGTGAAACGTTAGCTATATATATCCACGGTGGAGTCTCTGATGAACAATAATTAGATCATTAAATGCTTTCAACCCATCCTTAGCCTCTTGAGCACCAAAGTAATAATAATAAAACTTGTGCACTCCTTGATACACACTTTAACTTATCTTATCTGTTCATTTTGTAAAGAATCTCCTCAAAATATTGCCCTCTAAATGGTATTCAAGCTCAAAACTGTGTGTTAACGTATAGTGTTGAGAAAGCTATCAATATCGTCGCATATCATTTATAAGCAGGATATAAGTTTCATTTTATATCTCATAGTTAGTGTGCCAACCCTTGAAGATGATCCTTCAATATTTTAAATCATTATTTTTTAAATAAATTAGACATTTAAACACTGAAACTTTCTTAGGAAATTTCAAAAACTTAACTACGGCAAATACAAGTTTAGTCTGCCTCAGTGGGTCACTGATTAGTGACTCGACGTCGTGAGTCCATGGTTGCTTGATCGATTCTGGCCGAGATAAATGATTCCTTTCGGAAAGAGAGGGAAGAACCAAAGTGGTATGTAAGATGTCATCGGCAAAAATAGGAGCTTTGGGAAAGGGCGTCCCAAACGAAGAGCGTGACATTAAGTAAGCAAGAGATTGACTATTAAATCTGGAGCAGTTCACTGCATGAAAATGCTGTCCAAAAGTTCACACATGGGACAAATGAATACCCAACACTGGACTAGTCAACGTTGATAGAGTTGCGGCTAAAATGGTTAAGTGACAACTCCTTTGAAGAAATAAATGGTTAACATTCAAGTAATAAACGAACGGCTGTATTGCGTTGGACACACTAGTTGTCGTCTGATCACTGAAGTTAAGCAACACAACCCCAGTTAATACTAGCATGATCTGCTGATTCTGCATTAGAACTACGAAGTGAATGCAGCTCTAACGATCTTTGTAGTTGAAGGGCCCTAAAACACCAACGAAACAGGATAATAAACACCTCTGCTGCTTCCGTAGAGTCCAAAGCAGGTGGGTGCAAGTCTTTACTCATCGACGAAGAATTCTGCAATCCCGGTCAGGGGTTTCAAGATATTGTAAGGGTGACCCGAGTTTGAGTCCCAGTTGCGGAAACATTTATGCTGGTGGTATGTTTGCCTATGTGATTCAACGGTTGTGCCTGACTTGAGCGGCGAATTGCGTTGGACACACCAGTTCTCGTCTGATCACTGAAGTTAAGCAGCGCAACCCCAGCTAGTACTGACATGGGTGGCC
>JAAFCE010008833.1:34848679-34936509 GCA_013389805.1 Trigoniulus corallinus | reverse complement strand
ACATCACGATTGCAAGCTCGATCCTGGCCGAAGTGGATGCCTTCTTCCGGAAAAAATAGAAGGGGGGCCTTCCGTCGGACGGAAAGTACATTGTGGTATGTACGATATAAACACTGTTCAGGTAATAACCTTATATCTATGTAAAGCAACATACCTACGTATAGGTCGCCAAATTCTCAAGTGTAAGATCAGGCTCCCATCAGTAGTACGTAGGTAAGAAGTTGCCTAAGAAAGACGACAAGCTGATGGTAAACAAGTATGAGTTGCGGCATCACGAGTTCGCCAGGGTCTTCTCGGCCCTAGAATCCTGCAATAGATAGGAAAAGGTTTAGGAATTGTGATTTTAGCAGCACGGACATGGCTTTTAATGTGCCGCCTATTGTAACAAAGATTGCAGAAATGAGGTTTGAGGAGGGGGAGATAGAGGGACACGGTGATTTTATTGATAATTATAGGGATCACCATTGTTCAGATTGATGCAATGATTGTGGACAATGGTAGATGGGAGCCGTGAGAGAGGTTGAGTAATTAACCCAACGTTTTACTTGCTCGGTGTCATTCATGAACACCCTGGAGTGGGCATAAACAAGGAATTAATAATGGATCCCACTATGGGATATAATCGATTGCTGATCGTCCAAAGTTAGGTATTTTATCACTTAGAAAGTGCATAGCAAATGTAATAAAATTAAATCAACATATATATATATAATAGCCATTAATATTATATAGTAGATATAAAATTATGTCGATTCTACTTCCTATAATGCAAACATGTATTGACAGTGACTTTCATGATTGTCAATTGTAAGTTGGAATTACCACAAACGTCACGAAATAAAACGACATCATTTATGTGAGAGTTTAAACAGGAAGAAGGCTATAATAATAATAATAACAAGTCATAGTTGCGTATTGCACATCCTATGCACAGAATGATGGATAGATGGATGTCTAAGGACACTATTATAATTGGTTCTGATGGTCGTTCTTAAGCACAGGTCAAGAGGAGGAAAGAGGCTTAAGACAACATTTTGCAGATGTGTTTTTACTGTAGTCTTACACAACATTAATTCATCATGACTGCTGAGCAAGGAACAGAAATCACTCCTCCAAGTGGTAATACCCAAGAATTTACTGAATCAAATCAAACATGCAAGAAGTGTGGTGTGAGAAAAATAATGTATTTCTTGACATACGTAACGATAGAGCCGTTAGTTGTGCTAGCTGCAATGGCCGGTGCCATTCAAAGTGTGGTCGTTCAACGATTTGTCAGAGATGCCACTTGCTTGATGACTTATGGCTTTAAAGAGGAATATTGTGCCAATGTCACTAATGAAACCATTACTTTGGAACTCAAAGGAATTCAAGCTGATTACAACTTTTACTTTCGATTATTAGAAATCACTCCATATATATTTCTGTCCGTATTTTTAGGTGCTTGGAGTGACCAGCACGGTGCTAAACTTCTCATTTTGATATCGATCAGTGCGGATATAATTAGCAGTTTGTCACTCTCCATCATTGCTTATCTAAGATATGTATATCCGGAATTTATTTTCATAGGACATACAATAAAAGGGCTGACAGGTAGCCACATGACATTTTATCTCGCAATTGAAAGTTACGTTATAATAAATTCAACCAAGAAGAGTCGAACTGCAAGACTAATGATGATAGACGTGGCCTATTTTATAGGGGCACCAACTGGATTTCTATTAGGTGGTGCCTTATATGGTGAAGGAAATTTCACTTTGGTGTTTTCAGTTAGTTTATTATTAAACTTTGTGGCAATATTATATGCGTTTCTTAGACTCCGTAATCTTCCCTTTTTGAACACGAGATTGTCAATAGCGTGTCAAAATTTGTTTAAAATTTATCATCTTAAAGATGGATTTTCTGTACTGGCAAGAAAACGTCCAGGAAACAAACGGCTACACATTATTCTTACTATCATAGCTGCCAACCTTTTCCTGTTTCCTAAGACAGGTAAGAAACTTCTCACCACCACATTCATTATGCTATATCCAGTGCCGGATTTACCACTAGGCTATTTAGGTTGAAGCCTAGGGCCTCAACATTTAGTGGGCTTCAAACTTAAGAAAATGGCCTCAAAAGGGGCTTGAAAAGGGCCTCAAAATTGAAATAGTCTACGGTCTCTCAATATCTAAATCCGACACTGGCTATATCATTATACTGCCCATTACGGGAATCACACCTACGGGTTCAACCCTCCATTCCTCCGTTAACTCATCAAAGGCTTATAATCTTCCTCCTGTACCCCATCCACCACAGTGCCAGATTTATACCTTGGAGAAGAGCTATTTAAATGTCCTTTTAATCTTAAATTTGGACCTATATCATGTGAAATTTCAGTCTTACCAAACCATATTTTGGAGCTAAGCCAGAAAGGTTCACCGTGTAGCATAACCCATTTCACACACCCGTCTTCTACTTAGAAGATGTACACAGGGTCCTTTAAATTTCCAGTAAGCCCTCATACTTTAAAAATGTTATCCGTGTAACCATTTTCTGAAACCTTAAGTCTTTATCGACCCAGGATGAGTTTTATTATCCCTTTACTGCACTATTATAAACTTAAGACTCTAAACGTGTAATGACTTGTAAGACTAATAAATAAATAAAGTAAAACTTATTAAATTCATGATATACTTTTATGTTTTAATGCAGGAATTCACACGATATCTTATCCGTTCACTCAGGTGAAATTCGACTTCACAGTTCAACAATTCTCTATATTTCATGCCTACAGCTCTGGAATATATGGATTAGGTAGGTACATTAACCAAAGGATAAAAGAAGTAAGAACTTCTACTTGAAGTATAATTTACTAAGGAATAATATTGTAATAAATTAGTTGACTGATTTAGCAACTGCGTCTCGGATGAAATACAAGTTCATTATGTTTTATTTCAGGTTGTCTTTTTGGATTTTCATTGCTGAGCTACTTATTTCAAATATCAGATGCTTTATTAGGATTAATATCTGTATATATGAGCATAATAAGCAATTTCGTTACAGCATTTTCCTCTTCACCTGCTATGCTTTATATTGGTAAGTTAGTTTAAACGTACACTTTGCAGTATTAAGTGTCCCGTTTCAAGATATAACATCGTTAAAACTACTTACATATTTCGACTTTTTAACGCCTTTCTCTCTTCCTTAGCATCTACTCTGGATATATTTATGCCAGGAGGGTACATCACTTGTAGATCTTTAATGTCAAAATGTGTGGATCATGACGAACAAGGTGTAAATATTTAAAAAGTAAAAAACATTGCCTATTGAAAAATAAACTAATCAAATCATTCGCCACACATTTATTTATAGGAAAATTAATAGCAATATGTGGTTTATTCACATCTGTGATTCCAATCCTGTCTGGACTCTTATATGATCAAGTGTTTCGAGCTACGATGGCAACTTTTCCAGGAGCTTGTTACATTATGTCTGCAGGATTCAGTTTTCTGCCTAGTTTATTATTCATGTAAGAAATTTTTAGATCCTTAAATCTCACTCACCTTGCTCTACTGTTTTATGTATTAATATTAGAGTAAATGTGATTCTGATTTCCAAATTTTAAAAGCCATAATCTGGATTATAAAAAAATAGGCATGAAATTAATTGAAAGATAACACTTTATTTCAGTTGGTTGTATTGTCAACTAAGAAAGCATAATCCAACACCTGAATCTGAGACGAAAAGTGAATTTCAGATTTTAGATGATGCCAAAGAAATCGCCTTCGAGAATGATATACTACAAAACGAATGAAGACATCAATAACTGCTGCCAGTTAGTTAATTGATTATTAAAAGACATCGTTTTATGAATGATCAGATGCCACTGAATGGTTTTAATACTCAATTTGAAAGAGATTTGGATTATTTGATTACTTACAGTCGGAAAGGCCATGCTCTTACCGATCCAGGAAGAAGGGCGAGGTCCTATATTTTTGATTTCGATTCCTGCAAACATTTTCCGGGTAGATGGGATGTCCATACGGTACACATTAACGGTACTTCCCATTTAGGACAGAAAGACATCATCTACCTCTGCCAGGAGTGAAAATTAAGAAATCTCACTCAATATTTTCTCAGAGACCTTTTTAATGACTCATTTTGTTGAGATTGCACTAAATTTTAAAATACTACTTTGAAATGAACCTCTAAAGGGTTTTTACTGTACGACTAAGCAACACATTAGATCATAAAAATCTTTAAGTATCCAATTAGTAAAAATAAGACATTGCCTCAGTTTGAAAACACAAATTATTTCTGAAAAGTGCCATAGAAAATACATGGGAACTATCTTGAGGCCCTTATCGAGTAGAAATCAAACTCTTAAGAATCACTGCTGTAAGTTGTTATTTTTTCAAGATTTCTAAGCACAGTCCCTTAAGGTCTAAAGATGACCTATTCTACCAAGAAAAGATGATCCTTATTTCTCATTATGCACTTCAGAATGAGATATAAGGATTATTACGCAATTTACATGTGCCTGGAAATAAAAAAACTTAAATCTTGGTAATAAAATGGACTGACATACCAAATGTCATATCATCAATCTTTGAGACTACACAAGGGTCAAAGTGTCAAGGCTTTCTTTCTCTCATGCTCTTTTTTTAAAATGTTTTCCTTAATCACTCTGACTCCCACTTAAATCGACATGTAAGACAAACTATTTGCTAAATTTCTAAACAACTACACTACGCATTTATCTTGTTTTGAGAGTTATGACATATTCTGTGGCATTAACCTTGTATGACTAAGAAATCACTGCTGAATAAAAAAACATTAATTTCTTTCCGTGAAATGATTGTACAGTATTAGTTTATCGTTAATAATAAACTGTCTTCAATCGTTTTGGAGTGATCTACTGTAATTAAAATGTCTCGTGAGGAAAAAAACTTGTTAAATCTCATATCTAATAATAATTAGCTATTAATATTAGTTATGAGAATATGAACTTTCATTCACACACACACTCCTACGTGAAATACTCATCAGATATAGTAACTGAAGGATTGATAACAATTTTAATGAATGAACATTGCGACATCAATAACCACATCAAAAACCCATCATCTACGATTAAGACGACAGAGTATTTATTCATCGTCATCATCACAAGCATCATTTTCAACATCAACACACTATCACAGTAGTGCGAGAGTTTTTAATTACTAAAGTTGTGAATATAAGACACTGGTAAAGAGACTTGAAGACATTTGAACACAATTGTCGTTGTCCTTTTTATTTTTGTAGTTGTATCTGTGCATTGAAGCCGTCTTGAGGTCAAATTTGACTTTATGTAGTTGTCAGCAGAATATCATTTCATCGATTGCAGTAAATTTGTGTGAAAGAAACACAAAACTCTAGAAGGAATGGATAACAAAAATTGTGTGGTCAACGAATCTTGTGCGGCATCACGAATAAATAATTCACAGACTGTTTCAAAATTAAGTTATAAAGAAAAAATAGTTTGTGCTCTTCAAAATGTGACAGTGGAACCAACTATTATACTAAACGGAATAGCCACAGCCATGCAAGATTACGTTATCCAAGATTTTGTGGGGCAACAAACTTGTTTAATGACCTATAACAGATCCAGGGAGTTTTGTGCCAACATCACTGACTCAAATGTTAAATCGGAACTTAATACACAAATTGCCAACTATAATTTTTATCGTAGTTTACTAGATACACTTCCCTGTGTTTTCATTGCTATGTTTTTCGGTCCTTGGAGTGATAAATATGGCCCTAAACTGTTAGTGTTAATTCCTTTAATTGGAGACATGTTATCTAGTATTACTTATAGCGTGTTAGCTGTTATCACACATGTGAAGCCTCAATATATATTATTGGCATCCATATTTCAAGGATTAACAGGTGGAAATTTGATTTTTAATTTGGGAGCTTGTTGCTTTATCATACAAGATTCATCCATTAAGTCAAGGACCACAAGAATTGCTTTCGCTGATATTTCATTTTTCATCGGTATTCCCATCGGTCGGCAAATAGCAGTTGCCATCTATTCAAATTTTGGTTTGGCAGCAGTCTTTGGAACTGCAACTCAATTGAATATTCTTGCAATTGCTTACGCCTTATGGAGACTCAGAGGTGTTCACGATCTCAACCGGGAACACACTTCAAAAGTAAAAGCTCTTCAGGATGTATTTGACTTGAAAAACTTGATGAAATGTCTACGAGTGGTATTCAAGAAACGTGAAGGCAGCAAGAGACTTCATATCATTTTAATATTGATATCAGTTCAATTCATAGCTTTTCCTAGAAGAGGTAAGACTTTTAACGCTTTTTTTAAACGAAGTTTTCTCATTTGGGGCATGAAGGCAAGAAGTGACAGATGTGATGCCTAGGGCAAGAGGATCAACAACCTACGGCACACAATCTCAAAATGATGGAATGAGTATGCCTCACCATCACCCCCCACAACTTTTCTTTTGGTCCGTGAGAGGTTGGGGTAGAGTTTGGTCTTAGCTGAGCTGTCCCAGCCTGATGCACAGGAGGACTTAGGACACAGGAGGATTCTTTTCTACCTCATTGGGGACTTTGAAGAGCGGTAGCCTAGTGTACTAAATGTAACATTAGCGTTATTATTAAACAAAAGTCTGAGTTGGTTTTAAGACAGTCATGTCCAGTGTCTTAATAAATTAAAATATCTTAATAATTGTTTGTTATTCAAACTTAAGAGATGTTGATCAAATGTTAGCAACTGTCAGCAAACTTCGTGAAAAATAATTGAAAGTCCTTAAGAATGAGGGGTTGCAATTGTCACTGATATCACTTCCTCATCCTTTTATCGAATTCTGGCTTCCTCTTTCTGCTTGAATATATACCGAACACATGGGTCATTGGTACTACCAGACCGGATGAGTTGGATTCGGTTATTCAACATCCGCCTGCCCAGTTCTACAGGTCATTAACCGACACCAATGGGAAGGGCGATATCCAACTCCTGAGGATTTATTTTCCGTATAGATTGGGTTCTTTGAACGTATGTAACATGGTGCACATCAAATGGTACCATTCAGGATGGAAGGTTCCCATCTTGGCCAAAAGAAACCACCCGTCCAGCAAGATTCATGAGCTCAAGAGTGAAACATCTACCCCTGAATTACTGAGGTGCGTCTCCAGAGTTGAAGGAAAATAGGAGAGTAGAAATATGCCCTTTAAATTCACCGTCCACAAGGCTGTGAACACACTGACAAGACAATTATAATCAGGATTTGAACTATAAATCATCATCATCATCACACCCTTATCCGGTCTGTGGTAGGGTTTGTCTGAGAGTTTTCTCCCTCTATTTTCATTTATTATCCATCAATTCCCTGCTCCCCCACACAATGCCATTTTCCGCCGTGTAAGCTACAGAGCATTTTTTGTGTTGTTTTGTTGGTGCTTTAGGGCCCCTCAACTACAAAGGTCATTAGAGCCCCGTCCACTGCGTAGTTCTAATACAGAGACTGCACAGACACTACACTAATGCGACGATTTTTTGGGTATTAGCACTACCCAGTTTTCCCAGGCGGCCACTCATGTTAGTACTAGTTGGGGTTGCGTTGCTTAAGTGCTACAGAGGTGGAATATTTCTTACGCCTGAAATTTTAATAATTTGAAGGTCCAATCGTAATCCTCTAACACTTCAAATGTTAAAACAAAATTCCTGTCATAGCCCGAACGGTGAGGTATAATCATCCAGAAACAATCTAATTTGTGTGGTCATTTCGTTATTTAGGTGAAAAGGGAATTTTCTACCCATTTACTCGGGAAACATTGCGTTTTACGCTAAAGGATGTCTCTTTTTATGATCTACTATCGTATGGAACTCTTTTAATAGGTAAGTACTAAGTACTGCTTAGAGTATGTTACCATAATGCCCATCAGTTGCAATTGTGATGAAAAGAGATACCTCTTTGACCCTAATGGACACCTGATGATTGTAAAGGCAGGTACAGATGAAAACCCACTCAAATGTCTGCATAAATTTGATACAATGGAAGCTAGAGGACGTCTTCCGTAACATTGACTTTGGTGCTGAACAGGGTCGACTGGGACACAAGGTTTTCTCTGGTGGGCCGTTGCCAGTTTTTTTTCCACGGCTGTAGTCCTTTCTGTAGACTTTCTCCCTGTTTGACCCTAGTATTATACAAGATTATGACCTCAAATTATGTAAATACCTCAACTTTTTAAGAATAGTTTTCATAGATGGTTGAGGGACACATGAATATGAATATGTAATCCTTTGTGACGGATACCTTGCCAGCGAGATTTTTTCATGCCATATCCATATGCCTAGCTTTCCACCAGCCCCTAGTAACACCTTTGGCTTTCGCACCCATTGCAGGCCAGCCGCTCCACCCCAGAACCTCTTCCAATGTGGGGGTTCCCCAACCCCTCCTGCAGTGATCCAGCGCTGAACAGGCATGTATCACATGCCTCACATCCTTCACTTTATCCCCACACAATCCACAGCCCTCCTCTCCACCTGTGATCTTTGCCATCCTCTGTTTCGTCTCCAGTGACCCAGCTCTTGCCCGAAACAGAAGTGAGCTCTCCCGCGTATTGTCATAGATTACCTCCCTCTCTATGTTAAGCTTGTTCCCATACACCCTCAGTGTTTTCTTTGCCGAATTGATGGAAGAATAAGATCACTAGAGTGCTTGACATGCAGCAACTGATCTTGTATTCAGGGTTCGAGCCTGCATTGTAGTTACTACCCAAGCTTTGATGTCCTCACGAGCGTTTCACTTTAAATGAAGATGCATATTTTTAATTTTTTTTAGGGAATGTGATAATATTACCAATATTAAGTTTTTATTTCCGGGTGAAAGACATCATTCTGGTAATTGCTGCTTTATTGGCAAGTATAGTCAACGACCTTTTAATTGCCTTTAGCAGCTCAGCTTTAATGATATACATTGGTAAGTAGCGGCGTCAATAATAAAATATGGCTCAATTTTAATGACATACATAAATTCAATTTTACAATTTTTTGCTTTAATTTGCAGCTGCTACAGTCATACTCTTTAGCGCTCCTGCATCAGCTATTAGTAAGTCATTAATAACGAAATGTGTTGATCATGACGAATTAGGTAAGGAGTCTACAAACAACATATCAAAAAATACCACAGCAAGGGTTATACTGTTAATATACTTGTAATATTTTATAGCCAAATTGCTGACAGTTGTCATGCTAATAGCCCTAGGAATGCCTATCTTATCAGGACTGGTTTATACTGAGGTTTTCAAGGCTACCATAGCTGTATTTCCTGGAATTAGTTACATAATGTCTGCTAGCTTGACATTAATACCAATATTTTGCCTCGCGTAAGTTTCCTTTTGAATTCTTAACTGATAAACTGAAACACTTTTTTTCATGATTGAGTATTACATTTTACAGTCGTTTATTGATCCTTGATCATAATTGAAATTTGATTCAACTATTGTTATTAATTTCAGTTTCGTCTTTTATGACATAAGACAACCGACGCAAACGTCGCCAACGGATATTGAAATGAACTGCCTACCAACAAATGATGTGAAGGAATCCGACGGAAATTTAAAGGAGATGATAACCAAGTCAGCAGGTCAAGATAAATAAAGTTCATTTGAAATGAAATAGACCTGTAATAAGTCACAGGTCAAGGGTCCCGCGTCTGGCTGGCATTCGTTCACAAAGAACTTCTGCCAAGAATCATTTCAGTTTTAGCCAAACGCTAAAACTAGAAATTTATCATCATTTTATAATTATACCTACTTAGTCATATTTTTTAAAAAAATGGGCATTAAGATTTGTCACTATATCGTTTTTGAAAGTACGTAATAAAGATACTTACTTATACTATATATCTTGGTGTATATATCTGATCACTGAAGTTAAGCAACGTAACCCCAGTTAGTACTGACATGGGTGGTCGCTGAGGAAAACTGGGTACTGCTAATACCCAAAAATCGTCGCATTAGTGCAGTGTCTGTGTAGTCTATGCATTAGAACTATGCAGTGGACGGGTCTCTAATGACCTTGCAGTTGACGGGACCTAAAACACCAACAAACAAACAAATATGGATCAGATTTTTGGGAAGTGAGGGAGAGCCACGTCAACAGAATGCAACAAACCGAGATGCGAATGCTGCGGTACATGAGTGGTGGAATGAATATATTAGAAGTAGTCTCGGGGTGGGGGACATCGCGGAAAAAATGAGGGTGAGTAGATTGAGGTGGTATGGACGGGAGGAGGAGGAGCTCGTTAGGTCAATTACAGGAATGCAAGTGGTTGAAAGCACCAGATGCAGGGGGAGACCAAAGCTGACGTGGGAGAAAATTATCCGTAACGATATGGTAATGTGTGGAGTGGACAGAGACCTGGTGGGAGATCGGCGGGAGTGGAGGGCTAGAACCTGCAGACTTGACTCTGCCTCAGGCGGAATGCCCCACCTCTGGCGGCTCTTGCACATTTCTAAATAATCTCACGGGCCACATGAAATCAGCGGCAGGCTGCAAGTGACCCGCAGGCTGTAGTTTGTCCACCCCTGCTCTGGACTGTAGAGCTCTGTTTCCCAACCATTTTTTGGCCATGTCCCACCTAAGCTCCTCTAAAATCCTGATGCCTTATTATTAAAAAGTTTATTCTTTTTTCACTGGATGAAGCCAAAATGATAACTTGTTCAGGAAGCAGTAGGAGAGTATATGTCCTGAAGAAATCACGAGGTAATAACTCATCCTTGAATCGCCCAACCCCTTAAACTTCAACTTACCCCGTTGTGGGGCGTGCGCCTCACGTTGGGAACCACTGCTCTAGAGCACTCTAGAGAGTGGTGCAGTACAGGTACTCTACTTAGTCATTCCCCCTACAATGGCGAGCCAGTGATCTCAACTGAGAAATCACGAGATAGATGATGAACATAGTGGTTCCCCTCGAAACTCATGTACACGAGCAAAAGCTTGCAGAGAACTACTATACATGTTTCAGGAATTCATCTGAACGATGACGAAAATTCATTTTAAAAACTAATCGTCCATTAGAAATGAAATCTGACCTCAAGTGGTTAGAAGTCAACAAACGTACATTATTCTTATATGTATTACAATATGGCTGCTATCAACTGAACAGCAAAGTTCAAAGCTCAACAAGTTTGTCCATTAATAATTTAATAATGTGACACTCCCTTCAATCCTTTCAATTAATATCGTCAAGTTACTTTATACTAATTCATGAACAGAATTGGGTATCATCGGGGAGATACTCTGATGTGACCCATAGAATCAATGGGGATGGTCGAAGTGCAGAGAGGCAAGTGGAGTCCTGCGTGATAGGAGGGTCCCAATCAAATTGAAAAGGAAGTTCTACAGGGCAGTGGTTAGGCCAGCTATGCTAAATGGTTGTGTTGGGCAGCGAGAAGAGCCACCCACATCAATAGAATGAAGTACCCGAGATGCGAATGCTGCGGTACATGAGTGGGGTGTCGAGAGCAGATAGCATTAGGAATGAGCATATTAGAGGTAGCCTGGAGGTGGTGGACATCGCCAAAAAAAAAAATGAGGGAGAATAGGTTGAGGTGGTATGGACACGACATTAGAAGAGGGGAAGAGGAGCACGTTATGTCCATTTTAGGAATGCAGGTGGTCGGAAGCACCCGGGGCAGGGGGAGAGCGAAGCAGACGTGGGAGCAGGTTGTATGTAAGGATATGATAGCAGGCGGAGTGGACGGGGACCTTGTGGGGGATAGGGCTTGAACCGGCAGACCCAACCGTGCCGCACGTGGGATAAGGGTATGATGATGAACAGAATTGGGTACCATCAATTCCCAATATTTTACGAAGGAATAACTTGGTATCAGCTTACTGTGTAGGCGGATGGAGTGCAATCCCCAACTGTGGAGACATGTTTGTTTCGTTGGTGTTTTAGGGCCCTTCAACTACAAAGGTCATTAAAGCCCCGTCCACTGCAGAATCTGCAGACGTTTTGCGTATTAGCAGTACCCACAGGCGGCTCATGGGGCAGGCGAAACCTCGGCAGCTGCCTAGGACGGCAAATTTCAGAGGTACATCCTTGCCATGTAGTCTATCGGTCATTTAAATGTTCATAGTCCTGGAGTTTACAAACTTCTCTGATTGGTGGGGCCTTTTCTAATTGTTGGCTTTCTCGAGACGCCTTGGGAGCGGCGAATTGCGTTGGACACACCAGTTCTCGTCTGATGACTGAAGTTAAGCAGCGCAACCCAAACTAGTACTGACATGGGTGGCCGCTTGGGAAAACTGGGTACTGCTAATACCCCAAAATCGTCGCATTAGTGTAGTGTCTGTGCAGTCTCTGTACAAGAACTATGCTGTGGACGAGGCTCTAATGACCTCTAATGACTCCTAAAACACCAACAAAAAAACAACAACAATCGAGGCGCCTTGTTGCAGAGTCATAGCAATGCATTGGCAATGGGACAAATGACAAGGGCGTGAGAGACGCTCGGACAATTTAGAACTGCATTAAATTTAATGAGGGAGGGCGATACACCCATTTGCCCAAAACTTGGCAAGGCGCCTGAAACTCACGAGTGTCCCCAAGTGGTCATCAATACTGGTACTAGCTGGGTTACGTTGCTTAACTTCAGTAATCAGACGAGAACTGGTGTGTTCGACGCAATACAGCCGCTCCGTGGAGACATGATGGTGGTGCCAAGGCCGACTTGCATATTTAAAATCTACTTTCTTCGAAGAGTTCTCCAAGAATCAATCGCCTTCCTGCCCTACCAAATAGTTTCTGTAATTTCATACTTATAGACAACAGCTTTTTTAGAAAGTGATTGTACCCACCAGAAAGACAATTATTTCTCAGCACCAATCTTTAAGTGTGTCATCATCATAAAACATTAAGCCTCTTCTTACATGACAGCATCCGACATGAAAACCTTTGTTGCTAAACCTGGATCACTTAAGACTGTCTGAAATTTTTGCATGTCCAATTGATAAAATGACTGATCTATCAAAGAACCTAACATGAAGTACCGGTAGTTGTTATCAACAGCATGCGGAAATGTTAGAAATGACAAGTGAAGTTAAAAGCCTTTTGATCTTGAGAAGTACAGACTGACCATTAGAGTGGCAATGCGTCAATGAGATGGTACTTATTTTCTAGTTCTGACATTGTTTGACAAGGTAATCCCTGGATACAATTGAATGGCCATTAGGTATGATAATCACGTTTAGACGACCATCATGAAATTGAGCATCATGCTCTCACTCATGGATGCACACAAAAAGTCTCTCTTATTGATAATGATGGACAGGTCACTTTTCAAACAAAAAAATTTCCATTCATAGAACATTAGCAGGTCAACCTACGCACAGTGAACATCAGTCAATGATGTAGTTAAGATTGGCACATTGATCATCAATCATGAGAGGAGCATGTGGCCTCTAACAACTCCTAGCACCACACAAAAATGAATGCATAATGCAAAAGTACACGGACAAAAACTACTCATTAATATTAGATGTTTTATTTTGTAGCGTGTTCGGTAACAACGTCAGTAGCACTAGGTTCCATACTGAACCGATGTATTTTTTTGTTTCGTTGGTGTTTTAGGGCCCTTCAACTACAAAGTCACTACAGTCCCGTCCACGGCGTAGTTCTAATGCACAGACTGCATAGACACTATACGAATGCAACGATTTTTGGGTAGTAGCGGTACCCAGGTTTTCCCAAGCGGCCACCCATGTTAGTACTAACTGGGTTGCGTTGCTTAACTTCAGTGATCAGACGAGAACTGGTGTGTCCAACGCAATAAGCCGCTCGCTCTCTTCATTCGGGCGAGAGAGATACCCTGGGTAAGACTTCCTTCGGATGAGAAGTGAAAACCGAGGTCCCGTGTGGTGTGCGATGGCATTTGCACATTAAATAACCATCTCTACTATGAAACAGGTATGCCTAGAGGAGCCAAAATTCCCAGGTGTAGGAGCTCGCCCCCTGACGTCGGTGGAACGCTCCAACGAACAGTAGACCGACGATAAATAAGCATAGAGGTTGCAGCTTTGGTCGGCAACCGGCTGTGGAAAAACGCTGTCCACTATATGGCCCTTGTGTCCATTCAGAGGAACAAGATGAGTACCAGACCCTGCCATTGGCCGGAAAAGCGTTAGGAGATGCTTTTTTTTTGTTGCTGTTGCTCAGTGGCGTCGCTAGGGTTGGCGTCACCCGGTGCGGTGACGCCATGATGACAACACCATGGTGTGACCCCCTCTCCCGAAAACAGCCGCTTCTTCTGCTTTGGTGTCACCCTATTTCTCATGGTGTGAGTGGTGTCACCCGGTGCAGCCCGCACCCCCGTAGTGACGCCACTGCTGTTATTGATTGATAATAAGAAATCATACATAACAGTATACAATAATTAAAAAGTTCCACAAAGAATCAACTTACATAAAACTATCAACGTAAAAGATATCTCACCGTATTTATAAATACTGTACAAATGGACAATTTAAATTGAACCCCATCTATTTAAAGCTGGGGTGTCTGCAGATGACATTCGTCTACGAAGTGCTGATGTTGTTCTCCTTGACGTAAGTATTGCAACTAAAACGTAAATACCCAGACGATATCAGAGTATTTGTGAATCATGTGGCAAGTATCATTATCGACTCACGCTCTCAGACCCCCAATTTTCATTTTTGCCCCAAACTAGGTTTCAAGTGTAACCTGGGGCAAATCTTTCAAGTGTCCTGTCCTTGCGTCATACCAATTTGTCGTCACTGGATAAATTGTTTATCAGGATCTTTTTTTCCCCTTGTGCATTAATTGTCTAACAACACAACAATTTATAAACAACCCATTTCCTGTAAATGGCAAGAGTGATACCGCTAAGTTCCCAAAAATCAGGCAAGGAAAACAAAACTGAAGTAAACATTCTATGGCCTAAGAGACTGTATAACTATTTATCATCCTACCCTTATCCCGCCTGTGGCCAGCGCCGGTCCTAGAGGTTCGGCCGCTTCCCTTCATAATATTTTTAATTTCTTCGCCCGCGTTCTTTAAACACTTTGAACAAATGGGAGGCCCGGCCCTTCCTGTGGCAGGGTCGTGTCTGTGATTCTAGACCTCCACGCCCGTCTATCTCCCACCAGGTCCCCGGCCACCCCACAGACTACTATATTCTTACGAACAACCTGCTACGTCAGTGATTCCAGGTTCTATACTGGATCGAGGTGGGTTGGCTTCTTTCGGGCAAGAAAGAAGCCCCATGTGCGCCTTCCTTCGGACGAGAAGTAAAACCGTGGTCCCGTGTATCGTACGATGGCATTTGCTGGTAACTAGTTCCAGGTGTAAGAACTTGACCCCTGGCATCGGTGGAGTGCCCCAACGAACAGTAGACCGACAATAATTAAGCATAGGGGTTGCAGCTTTGGTCGGCAGCCGTCCAATATATCACCCTTGTATCCATTCAGAGGAGCAAGATGGGTACCCGACCCTGCCATAGGGGGAAAAAGGAATTCTGGGCTAAAGATACTCTTCTGAAACATGACAGTTATAGAAGTAATTATCAATACTAAAGATTAGAAGGATGCAATTCCGGTGTATTTACTCGCACGAAGAATTTGAAAAGTTTGTGACCTCTTTACAGGTGCACAGATATCACTTATTTCCTCAGAAATACGTCAGTTACTATAGTACTCCATGGGAATTGAAGCTAAAAAAAAACTAGAAGCCCCTGATGAAACCACATTAATGGAACTAGAAAAGCTATCAATCGACTCGACCAACGTCGAAACTCATAAAAACTGTGGACAACCCACTGCTTTAGTGAACAATAATGTAACTAAAGCCATTAGACGTGCAGGATAGGTCAGCAGGAGTTCCATGACAGGTCAGGTGGAATATTACAGGTCCCGAGCAATACACGTCAGGTGGAGAAAGATTTATGCCCGCAATGTATGAACAATAGAAAGATATCGCACATATCCAAATACACAACTGTATTTACATGTTTATAGATAAGTACCATGTTGTCCTGCCCACACCTGGACCATCTGAAGAAGAAAGATTACCGAATACCCGATTACATAAAAACAAAAAAGTGAGCAGGGATTTTCGTGTGACAGGTTTTAGACTGTATCTCCAACTCCTCATGGTTTCTTTTAAAAACCTGCCAATAAAAACTTAAGTGATCGTCCTCATCTCCATTACGAGGACGTAAAGTAAGGGAGCTGCTATCGTCTGATCACTGAAGTTAAGCAACGCAACCCCAGCTAGAGCTAACACGGGTGGACGATTGGGAAAACTGGGTGCTTCTAATATCCAATAATCGTCGCATTAGTGTGGTGTCTGTGCAATCTCTGCACTAGAACTACGTAGTGGACGGGGCTCTAATGGCCTTGTAGTTGAAGGGCCCTAAAAAACCAAGGGAGCGGCGAGTTGCGTTGGACACACCAGTTCTCGTCTGATCACTGAAGTTAAGCAACGCAAGCCCAGTTAGTACTGACATGGATGATCGCTCGGGAAAGCTGGGTACTGCTAATACCCAATAATCGTCGCATTAGTGTAGTGTCTGTGCAGTATATGCATTAGAACTATACAGTGGACGGGTCTCTAATGACCTCGTAGTTGACGGGACCTTAAACTCCAACAAACAAACAAAAAAACTAAAACACCAACGAAACAAAAACACGTAAAGCAACCATACTACCTCTCCCACAGTTTCGGAGAGGATTTGGGTGCTTTCGCGCCTACCTGTACAAGGTGGGAAGAGTGAACTTTGCGGAGTGCCCAAGCTGCCCAGGGATGGACGACAACACCATCACACGTTTTTTGTTTGCAGCAGATGGGGCACTTGACGCACAACGCTGGAGGCAAAGCTGGGCCACCTAGACCTTTAAGCCATCGTCTACGTTGTGCTGAGGGAAGGGACCCTTCAACTACTAAGGTCATTAGAGCCCCGCCCACAGCGTAGTTTCAATGCAGTCTGCAGAAACACTACGCTGTTACGAAAATTTTTGGGTATTAGCAGTACCTAGTGTTCCCAAGCGGTCACCCATGCTAGTACTAGCTGGGGTTGCGTTGCTTAGAGGGGACGGAACTCTTAGGACAGTCTCTCGCTATTGTGGGCATATACTACACGAAAAAGAATGAGCGGAGCCGAGTGTTCCCGGTTCACGCGAATAAATAGTGAAACCATGAGGGCCAAGGAAAGGCCTAGTCTGAGGTGTGTCAAACGGTTACGAGCTACTGCCCAGGAGGAGATGGTAGGTGTTTTAGTCGGACGTCCGGCACTCAGTGCATCAACGCACTTTACCTACCCCAAAAAAAACATTAAGTAAGCAAAGGACAACTAAATCGTTTGCGAAACATCAATTAAAAGGTCACAATAATTAGATCTAAAGAGGTCGTGTCCCAAGGCCAGCACTTAATTTTATATCTACTTCCAATAACATACTCTGCTTTTGGTTTTACAACTCAAAACAAACGAGATGAATGTGATTATAAAATTATTAATATTTACATCGTAATTTACACTTATGAGGCTCTAGAAACTACTTACTAGAGTATGATGGGACAGCGCAGTAATATTACGAGTCTTTCTTTTTAGTGGCAATTAATTCATAACACCAGGACCAGCTCTGGCGTAGTTTTTGGATCTCAGACCAAGGCCCGGAAAGGTCCTTACATAGCATTAATGTAGAAGGTGTACACAAACAACAAAGTCAACCATAATAACATGCATCAGGAGTAAAATTGGGAAAGCGTTGTTGACGGGCCTCGCCCTCCCCCACAGAAAAGGTAATCCAATATTACCGCGAATACAGAGTGCTTAACAGAGGTGACCCCTGTTGTTGCTTGTTGGTGTTTTAGGGCCCTTCAACTACAAAGTTCATTAGAGCCCCGCCCACAGCATAGTTCTTATGCAGAGACTGCACAGACACTACACTAATGTGACGATTTTTGGGTATTAGCAGTACCCAGTTTTCCCAAGCGGCCACCCATGTCAGTACTAGCCGGGGTTGCGCTGCTTAACTTCAGTGATCAGATGAGAACTGGTGTGTCTAACGCAATTCGCCGCTCCCAGAGGTGACCCCAGTTGGATATGTGGGAGAGTGCTACCAGTCCCGGGAAACATGGATTAAGAAGCTAAATCCTAATTTGGTAGATAAGAGAATTCGTCAGGATTTTAAATTAGAGAAAGATTAATGCATTTTCTTACAGGGAGGTTGTGTAAGAATGTCATGCAAAGAGGGGAAGAACTTGTTAAATTACAAAGATGCACCTGTTAAAAGTAACAGACGGGATAGAGGTAGGTCAAAGGTAACATTGTAGGTTATACGGCATTAGAATAACACTGTTGGGAAGACAGGTTTGGAACACGCAAACACCATCCTGACATGGGCGGGGGAAAGGGGGTTCAGGTGCATAGAGCAATGGAACAGTTTGCTATTTTAATCTTCCTCTACCATCCAACATCGATTCTTAACGAATGAAGCCTTGTAAGGCATCCAGTCAACAGTCACCCTTCTAGTCACTTCCAGGATCGCGTTTCAGTAGGTGAACGACATAAAAGAGTTAGCAAAGCTTGAATAGTGGTTAGCAAACGAAGTCAAGATATCGTCACGTGGCAGAAATCAGTGGTTTTATATTTCTTTCACGTAAAAAGGTTGTGAAAAGGTTTATTTATGTATCATTGCCTATACATTATTACTATATACAGTACCTTACCTTGGGTATAACAGACTATTGCCCCTCATGCTAATTTCTTGAATTTCCTTCATTCATTGGAGGTATCTTCTTGTGGGAAAAGAATAACGTTTCCCAACATTTCCAGAGGCAGAGTTCGTAACTGGCCAAAATCATCTAATAACGTGATACGCTACCATCGCTGTTTATCAAGTATCACTATACTGTATTTACTTCCTCTGTCTTAAAATATATGAACTTTACGCTTTGATCAGAGTGAAAATGCATATACAACTACGTTGCATCAGCAAGTGAAAGAATAATGAAATTTCAGCTTGGAAGATACGAATTAGTTTATTCTATTGAAGCCGTATTTAATCAAAATATAATCATCTCTTTATAAGACTTCTTGAAAGAGAAATGTTTCAGGTTTTTAAAAGAGACGCAGAGCAACTTTTCTAAAAATGAGTTATTTATATTCTGGGGGAATCTACGTCCTAACCACCCAAATGTTCAAAGCAATTCAAAACAGTTCAGTTACTATTTCAACGAATATTAAACATCTTAAGGAAGCAATACTAAAATATTCGCAACATTATAAATCAAATATTTTGAGCTTTTAAAGTAATATTGAAAGCAATCAACTCACCAAATCATCATCAACGATATTATTTGAAATGGTGAAAAGGACAGTGTTGTCACATTATTTTCCCAATTAACTGGAGTCTCTTCAATCTCTTCAAGGCCGTTGCAAAGCATAACTTTCTTCACCGGCAAATGACAGGTCAACTTTGCAACACATCTCCCACCAAAAGATTCGTACATTCTGATAACAAACCCATTTCTTGAGTCTTCCGCTAACTTAACAGTCTCAATCACGATTGCTTGATTGTCAACAGAAAAAAATGACTTGGTTTGAATAGAACTTTGAATTAATCCACTCTCATCTCCTTTTGGACAGTAGGTTATAAGTGGATAATTGAATCCATATCCGTGTCTTATCACGCCAGCGTCTTGAAAAGTACCTAAAATTATTATCATATAACTCAAAAGTGAGAAATACAAAAGTAAGAAAAACATATTATAGTTGTAATATAATTATTTTGCTGTTCGTATTTGTAGTTACGTTTAATAAGTCCCCAAAGGATCTAAGATTAGTGTTTTTTTTTTTCAATTAAGGCTATTTAAATACATATACATTACTACCTTTTCCCCACAAGGGGGATATACCCCAGACATCTTAAGTTGGGAAAAGTGGCTATATGTATGTGCCATACATAACTGTTAGATCCTTCAAAAACAACGTGACCACTGCTTTCAGGTCAGACTTTTCTGCATGTCAACTGGTTATAAGTGGATTAATTCGGTATCTTTACATGAAAGTACATATTAAAATTTCTACCTCGTGACAGGAATTAATAATAGGTAATTAGCGGTAAGCATTTTACCAATTCAAAAAATCATTTTCTGTTTACACGGCGCTAAATAGCATTACCCATATGCAAACAAAATCGCTACAGTAGCTAGTACAGTGAAACTGAACCACTTTGGATTAGCTGCGTAAACAAGCTTGAAAGTCAAGATCCGCAATCCAAATGTCAGTCATATGTACCCAATGTTTCGGCCTGCACTCGTTGAGTGTACGCTCTAAAACTGTAATATAACCGTCCGTGTGAATGAGCTTCATGGCAACAAATTGAAATCTGCAGACACTCTTACATAAATACTGGAGAAGAATATCTTTGATAAGGTCAAATGAAAGAATAACTAAAGTTGACTTACCTCTATGTGGCATAATTGCATAATGAACTTCATGCCAGCCCATATCCGCTTCATTATCAGGAGATTTTGGAGACCGCAGCAAAGAAAGCCACATTACATTTTTATGCACTGCATGTCCATATTTGCTATCGTTCAAAATCGCAACACCCCAATCATACTCCGAGACATCCGCCCACTTATGACCACATACCTGAAAATATCAATCAATATAATGAAATAATCCAGCAATACAATAAACTTTATAAACGATAACAATGCATACTTCATATTTTGTCCAGTCCCAAGAGGTATTGAAGTGAGTAGGGCGTTTAAGATGACCAAACTGACACTCGTATGTAGCTTCAGTTGAATAAACATTCACAGGAAATTTAACCTAAAAACAATATTCTTATATTAAATACTAACTTTTTTTTAAAATTCAAACTACGAAAGTCTATTAAAAACAACAAAATCACTTTTAGAAATTTATGACTTTCTATCCAATGAATCTTAGCTTTAAATGACAAATATGGTTTTCCAATCAAAAGAAATATTGATAACTGTATGAAGCTATCGGGGCTAATTTCCAACTCCACAATTATCTCTCTCTTATTAGGTGATAATTTGGCAAAAGACTTAACCTGTAATGAAATTTTAACATCACTATCTATTAAACTATAATGCAACTTTTATTTTTCTAACAAACCAAACTTTGGTAATCGGTTTTTCCGTTTCAAGATGGTAGTCCATTACATCCCAAGCGTCCCAATAAAGAGGTATGTCATCAAACAAGCTGAATTGGTTTGCATAACACCCAGGTACAACGGCGTCTTTGTCGCAATTTACAACTTTTAATGAAGTTACTCTACCAACAGGATCTATCACAGCAGTGATACAATCATTTGTAAGAGAGAAGTGTCCGTTTTGGAGTTGCTCTAAAACAATACAAATATACTACCTTACGTATCATGAGAATTTTGAAAATTGCATAATGTATGTCAATCATACCTATCTTAGAAACTGGAGCAACAGTCTTGTCCTTTATTCTCACGAAACCGCAAGCTGGCACATTTACTAAAATTTGTGGACTTTCGGATCCAGGTTCAAGTGCTGATAATTTTAAGTCTACAACTTCTGTTCTTTCCCAAGGCAAAGTATTAATTAAAATTACTTCTGATTCAAGAGCATTTGAATAATCACTGCTGCTTCCAAATAATGAGGCGAGCATTTTAGTTTTAACACTTTCTAGTGATGAAATGATATTTTCATAGATTGCAGTGGCTTCATCATACACAGATTTAATGGAGGAGCCAGGCAACACATCATGGAATTGATTGAGTAAAAGGTTTTTCCAGGCAGTTTCAATTTTCTGCATAATTTCTCCATAATCATCATTTGATTTGTTATCAAAAAACACTACCCATAACATTGCAAGAAAGTCAATATTATGTAAATCTATTTCCCTTTTACGATTATGATATTTTGTAGTAGCTTGTGTTGTATATGTGCCATTGTGTAGTTCCAGGAAAAGTTCACCTACCCAAGTATTAAGGTTTTTGACCTCATTTTGCTTAATATTCAAGAAAAATTCTTCAGCCGTTTTCATCTGTAACCTGAAAAAAGCAAATATTTGTAGTGCAGTCACCTTTTATCTAGTTATATTATCAATCTTGATGTCAATTTTGTTTGTCCAAAATTCAGACAATCGACCAAGAAAGTGTGCTGTGATCGATGGTCGAATACCCCTGTTCATTCTCAATATCATCATCCAATGTACAAAACATGGCCAATGTAAAAACCAGCTGCTACGTTTCTAGGTGCCTATTTATCATTAAAACTCATTTACACGGGGAACGTGATAAATCTTACTTGGGGCAGCCATCAACGTTTTTCAATCTTTTTGCTCTTTCGAGCATGTCTTCATGAGGTCCACCACCGCCATCTCCAAAACCATAAAGAAGGACACTTTCTGAGACGCGTCCCTTATCTTTAAAATTTTGAACCCCTGCAAGTAGCTAAAACAATGTGAAAATAAAAAATTATGTAAAATTTCACGTTAATTAATTTCTATCGAAAAAATGTTTAAATATTACCTACTTCTTTCACATTCATATTAGCCGTGTAAGTATTAGCAGGTGGAAAGTGAGCTATAACTGATGAACCATCAATGCCTTCCCAAAGGAAAGTATTGTGCGGAAAGACGTTTACAAGATTCCAACTTAGTTTCTGACTAAGAAAAAACTGTGCACCACATAATCTAAATATAAAATGCAATAAATCAACAAGAAATGTACTGACATATGAAAAATAATTAAACATGATTAGTATTTACTTCATCATTTGCGGAATTTGAGCAGAATACCCAAAGGTGTCTGGTAGCCAAAACTCACAGCAAATTTTATTGAACTCTTTCTTAAAAAACCTTTGTCCATAAAGAAATTGCCTCATGAATGACTCTCCACTAATTGAAGAAATGTTTATGGAGAATGAATAGGTTGTCCTTTACTGTAATGTCTTATTCTTATGAAAGCATTTTTAGATTTGCCTGGGAATGTTTCCGTCCATTTCAACCCACGTTCCACCAACCGGATTAAATTTTCCTTTCAATGAAAGTTCCTGAATATCTTTAAATAATGTCGGATACTGCTTCTTTACCCAATAAAGCTGCTGAGCCTGTAAGGTCATCGATCAGTGACGGCGATAAGATTTTTTTGTTGATTTATGTTAACTAATATACCTGAGAGCAAGCAAATTGCATGAAAGGATATTCTTCCAACAGACGAACTGTAGATGACCAGCTTCGAGCACATTTACGGATGGTTTCTCCATAAGGCCATAACCATGCAGTGTCAATGTGGCAGTTACCTATTGGTACGACAGTAAGTTGACTTTCTCCGTTTCCTTGTGAGAAGAAATCCAACGCTAACTGATGAGCCTTGACATAACTGTCACTGAAAGAGATGAAAAAAACTGAATGAAACAAAACTGACTGCAATAATTGAAAAATAGAATACGGACAAGAAAAAACTTGCCGAGAATCCAACACAACTGTATTTATTATGTGATTGGCAGTGTACAATGCTTGATAAGCTCTATTGCTTGACTCACCCAAAATACTAGCGATTTCATGAAGCAATTTAAGATCAATCAATAATTCGTATACCTAGAATAAAGAAATAATTCTTAACAGTTAACACTTATAAATTAATTCAGAGAGCATTTAACTAAGAAAAGAAATCCGACATACTTGACGATCAAATATTGCAATTTCCATTTTTTGTATGGTAAAGCGCTTTTCTAAATCTGGAGGACTAATCATACCTCCTTTGCCCGCTCCAAATAAAGTATTGCATGCCATTTCAACATAATACGTTACTTTTTGCTGAATTTTTTTCAGCTCCTTACTTATCGTGAAGGAAGTTCTCTCTTGATGCGACACTCCAGCTGAAATAAAAAGAGTATGCATAAGTAGGAAGGTTTTGCCTTTAGTTTGCATACAAGAATTGCGAATTATGACTAATTATGACTTTATTTACCTGAAAAGCCTTGTAGTGGTCTTCCATCAGAACTCCAAAGTTGAGCTTCAGATTCTGAATTCCATCTCAAGTGAACTTCACGTCCAATCCATTCATCAGGGATGACGACATTAAGCTGCAATACAGTGGGTTATGATAAAATAATATTACTACTTGCTTTCGTGTGATTTTTAAAGACACAACTATAGGGTAACAGGTGAAAAGATTTTCCCAGATGTAACGCAAAGATTTTAACTGGGCACCAGCTAATTTGATTATGATTAAATATTATAATCAAAGCTGAATATTACTGCATCAGCGCATCTATACACGTGGTATCTTTTTTCGACTGCATACAGGCAATGAGTCAGTTTTTGGCTATTGGTAGGGCAGCGATAGGCAAGAGGTGTCAGGGGCGTCGATGTGGCCTGTGGCACGATGTCCAGACCGCGGAATTTCACCCCTTCGCCTTTCGACCCTTTCGGCCCTAAAACATTAATCAACTAACCTTGAACCAATGGGTAGTCCACGTTGGCCCGAAAGACGAGCCAGGACTTATGTGATTTGAAAAAGATAGCTTCATCGCGTCCTCGAAAGACGGTCGCTGCGAATCACACAACTTTTCTGTAGCAGACAATGTCGGAGAACCTCCATAAAATACTTCGGGAATTACTTGACATTTGGGATATAACCTACTGTGTAAATTAACATCGGCGAAATAGATTGGAGACACATATTTTTCAATACGTTCTAATGTAGTTCTCCAATTTTTGAACATGCTTGATGTTGCCATGATTTAAAAACTACCAAAGAATTGCAAAGATGTTCAAAGAACCACTTGACAGTCCTTCAACATTCAAAAAGAGAACCAAAGTTCAAGAGGATGTGTTTGATATATCGAACAAGCAATGAGCAATCAGCAATCATGGACAGGGTGATAGACAGCGTCGCGCTACGTCACAGAACACAAACCGGTATATATTAAAGAAGCGACATTAGAGAAATTCAACCTAAATGTATGGGCGGCAGCCTCTCAGCTCCTGGCTCTGGAGGCGGCAATTATGCCACATAGAGGTAAATGAACTTTAGTTATTCTTTCAGGCATAATTGTTATAAGGGTGGCCCAGCAGACGGCTTTTATGCTGGGTGTGACTATGTCGTGGCTAAACACGCCGAACGCTCCTATTGGCCAATGCGTTTTACAGCAGCGTTTGTTAAATCCCATTAGTTGAAACTCGGATTAAACTAAAATTAAAACTAGATTTAAAAACAAATTCAATATTAATTCAAAAGCGAGTTTCATAGAAACAGGATATTCATGGCTACACGAGATCATTCACAGAATCTATATGTATCTTGATCGCGAGGAGGAGGCCTTCGAGCCGAAGGCGAGAAGGCCGGGGGACCGAAACACCAAAAGTAGAGATCATTGTAAATGTAATTAACAAAGATAATTCGGCAGCTGATAATTCATAGGAATGAATTTAATTTTGGGAAACAATCCTTTACAATGACCTCTACTTTCTGTGTTTCGGTCCCCCGGCCCTCTCGCCTTCGGCTCGAAGGCCTCCTCTATACTTGGAGGCCTCACCTACTCTCTACTTGGACATTTTTGAAACAAGCTTGTCATGGGGCACCATGACAAAGGCCTGTTCAAAATCCAGGAATATAATATCAACCTGCTTACCCTTATCTAGAGCATTTTGAATGTATTCAATTAGACAATCCAGTTGAGTGTCACATGATCTCCCTTTCCTAAACCCATGCTGATTATCATTAAGGATGCCATTTTTTCTCCAAATATCCCATAATATGTGAGAATAACATATGCTCAAAAGTCTTACATACCACACTAGTTAAAGAAACTGGCCCATAGCACTTAGGATCTGCAGTATCCCCTGATTTGAAAACTGGCACAACGTTTGCCAGCCTCCAGCTAGATGGAACCATGGCACTGTCTAATGATTTTCTAAAAATTTCCACCAAATAGTAGCTTACAATCCCTGAAAGTCTTTGTCGAATAAATGGAGAAATGTTATCAGGGCTTCCTGCCTTATGGACCACTATTTTATTCAAAAGTTTCTTAATCCTGTCTCTTGTAATAACAGCCTCCTCCAAATAATCACGAATAACAATGAGATGAAATGTAAAACTGCCTCAATCTGAAGAATTTAGACTTCGTATTTTCAAGCTTATCCTCTGCTGAATAGCATGCATAAATTATCTGAGGTCACATGGTCAAACTGAAGCATCTATAGCACGTGGTTTTATTGTTTGATAAACGTTGGCGGCTGTTGACAAAATACGTAATGATGATTCAGATCGATCTGATACGATGCAATATGATTTGATTTTGACCACATCGCCTCCACAGTCGAGAATGCAAATTACAAATATCGAATCGGGTGCTCCCATTGAAGTGACGCTCCACCGACCAAAGTTCCGAAGGATGTGTTTGATATATCGATATATCGAACAATCAATAAGCAATGTCATGGACAGTGTGATAAACAGCGCCACGCTACGGTCATCTTCTACAATAATGGATGACGAAGTGGAAGAAATTTTCGCTGAGGATAATAGTAATGGTTATTCTGGATCGGTTACAGGTCTTCAAACTTCTTTAATAGAGCAAGGTATAGAAAAAAATTGTATTTCTAAATCCTACACTGTCTTTGAGAGTCATATAATTTGAATTAACTTGACTGGTATGCGAACTAAGTAGCCGTAATTTGGGTAATCTTGTCCATCAAGTGTGCAAATGATTGTATAGTTTTCAGCAGACGATTCCATGGACGAAATTGGAAGAAATACATGGTGCGGGGCCACTGTCACAAGCGGTCAGAACAATCATGAACTTTTAGTAAAATTTTCGAATTATTAAAGAAATGTTATGGATGAAATCATTTCGTCAATAAAACTCAAGATTAGTCACATAGAAACAAATTTCCATGTGTGACACGGTAATTCCGAAAGAATTTCAAAATATGAAATGTTTGATTTAAAAATATTGTGATTGCTTCCGATTGACGGCTTGATTCGTCATTTAATGTGTGTTTTTATTGTACTTCCGATATTTCTTTCCGTAATGTCTTTCATATACTGTAGTTATTCCGATTGACGACTTCGTTCATTTGTTGTGGGAACGGCGAGTTGCGTTGGACACACCAGTTCTCGTCTGATCACTGAAGTTAAGCAACGCAAGCCCAGTTAGTACTGACATGGGTGGTCGCTCGGGAAAGCTGGGTACTGCTAATACCCAATAATCGTCGCATTAGTGTAGTGTCTGTGCAGCATATGCATTAGAACTATGCAGTGGACGGGTCTCTAATGACCTTGTAGTTGATGGGACCTTAAACACCAACAAACAAAAAACAAATTCATTTGTTGTGCCCGCTTTTGATTTCGCGTGTGACAGCGGCCCCGCACCATGTATTTCTTACAATTTAGTCCATGGAATTGTCTGCTAAAAACTACGCAATCATTTGCACACTTGAGGGACAACATTATCGTAATTTGTAGGTTCAGTGAAGTTGAACCTTTGTAAACGCCATAGTAAAATTATTTACTTTCCTCCTTAAATTCCTGTGAAATTTTCAAGTCTTAAGTAATTTATTATTAAACCAGCCAATTTAACCTGAACAAAAACTATTTGAAAGAGTTCCATTAATACGCTTAATTTATTCTGTACACGATTGTTATAAGAGTACTTGATCATTCACTTGAGATTTTCTCTATATGTAGTTGGAGAGTTTTTAATTCATAATGGATGGTATTTATTATTTGGATTAATTGGATTTTATATTATTTGGGAGAAGATTCTACGTCGTGAATGGGAGAAATGGAAGCAGAATTACAGTGATCGCCAAGCAAGCGCCCGTTATCATAAAGGTATAATACTCTTTCTTGTAGTATATGTACTATAAATGTCTTGCCGACAGTTGGTAGTGATGAATTGCATTATCTACCCAGGAACCCATATGAGTTCATAAAAATATTGTGTAGTGCAAAGGTAACCATAATAATGTGTCTATTTCCAGAATGGTGATATATATAGAGTACTTCAGATGTAGAAAATAATTTTTTAGCCCTTTTGATTTTCTCAATTTTAGCCCCTTGACTATCACAAGTATTGCATTTTATAAATCTTCACTCCAGAACAGTGAACACAGTTTCTTAACTGACCAACTATATTATTATAGATCCTGATGCAGCATTATCTCGCTTACAAGCGATGGAAGAATCCCGTAGAAAAATGCAGGAAGAGTACACTAGAGCATCAGCACTTTATGTTGAAAAATTAAGAGAGGTACTTTTTATATTTTATCAAATTTTGCCATTTAATGCATTCATTACGTACATGATCTAGATTAGGGACATCCGAGGTAATTTAAAATATTATAAATAACCTATCTTTAAAGAGCTTCATAACATTTTCTCTGTATGTATAATGGGAAAGAAATAACATCCCGTTATCAATTTGAATTCATTTAGAGAGAAGAAATAAAACGCCAAGAAAAAATTAAGGAATGGGAGAAGCAAAGTAAAGGATCAAGCTCTACCAGTAAAAGCAAAGTCGAAGTATTACTGCTTAAGTGGTAGATATCAGAATTTCAAAGTGGAAGTTGTTACATTTATAAATTTGTAGGTTCCTGACGTTGTGCCACAACCCAATCATACAGTGACTGCCTCACGATTTAGGAACACAGGTAAGCAGCTTACAAAAGCTCTCTATTTTTCTGATTTCTTTATAAAATATAAAAATAGCTATAATGTTTGTGCGCCTACTGATCTATGCTCACCTCTTGGTCTAGAATAGACTTCACTTTCATATGACTAATATGGTTACTCCTTTACAACTGTAAGATAATGATTCTAACCTGCACATTGCTAGGGCATCGTTGTTAGATGCCCCAAGGGGAAATATAAGCCTAGAACTTTACACAACGAGTTTTTTGTTAGGTTCTTGTCGTTATGGGCGATTAATAATAATATAAAAGGGTAAAAACTTTGTTTTACATAATTATATAGATTACAACCCATTGACTGGAACAGGAGGAGGAAGTTATCGACCAACAAGAAGAGGAAGGAGTTCTGGAGGAGGATGAGGTTAATGTTCGTAGCCTATTTTGATGTCATACGATTATGAAGTACAGCTTTATGTTGCAGAATGTCCATTCTTAGGAATTGTTATAAGACATTGACATCAGGAGGCTACACATAGTTTCATTATTAGTATATTTAATGGGGCACTTAATGCTACGTTTCATAATTGTTACAATAATCTTTAAATAACCGAGCATTACTTGCTTCCTTATATGACGCTGTCAGTGGAATCGGAAGACTTTTCTGTCACCGATAGCTGAGGGAATATACTGCAATGAAATACTAACAAACTTTGTACAGTTTTTAAAATATTTAATGAAAATGTTTTATTGAAATATAAATTACTACAGGTTGTTGATACGAGTTAATGGGGTAATGAATATTAAATTTGATACTTAAAATAATAGTGTATCTTGGGTGCATAAAAAGTGCATTGCATACAAATTTCATTGTAACTATTGTTGTATCAGACTCGAGCAGAGTAAAAATGCATAGCTATCAAACGCTACATACCGAGTTGCCTACAGAGCAGGTGAATGGACCCCAAATATGGGTGTGTCATTAAAAAATTGTTGGCATTATTAACGCAAAGTTGAAGAAAACATTTTTTTTACTTTCAAAATCACAAACATTAAATAGCCCCTAAGTAACTAATACTAATTGGGAGGTAATTAAATCTTAGGTTTCCAAATCAGTGGTAATACACATAAATCGCTCAATAACCATCACGGAAAAGGATGCTACTACACCAATGCTTAAAATCACTAATAAAGCATAGAGATGTCTTATTTCAATTTGTATAAATTTTACCTCCGTTTCCTGTTTTGATGAAAAATATTTCTTTCGTAAGCGTGAAATAATTCCATATTCATGTAATTTTCTTAATCTAAAAGATACAAAGATTACAATGAAATGAAAATATTTTAAAACTTTTATCATCTCTAAGTATGTTACAGGATTTTACCCAGGTTTTAACCAGTAATTTTTCATGTGAAGGAGAGGCAAGTTTCAAATAACAGCTCTAACTTTAAATATTTACAATTTCAATTTGCACAAGCACATGGGAATTCACCCTTGCCTTCACAACTTTGGGAGGCCCCAGTACTTCTCTAGTTTTAATAAATGCTTAGATAAGTTTACAAACACCTTTAGTTCAACTTCTGAATTGCCGCATTAACCAGGACAATAATTCTAATAACTTTGTTTCAATTAATTAGTATATTTATTTCAAAGGATCTAAAGGTATGAAGTGCTTCTACAAACTCAAGAATTAAAAGAAGCAGTTTTAATAACTTTTTTACTCACAACTTCGATATTCTTTTAGTAAAAACGGCATCTTTTTTTACAGCGAAATGGCTATTCAATCGATAGACTGGTTCTTTACTAAACTGAATTTCACATTTGATGTTACCAAGTAATACTTTCTTAATCGCAGTTTTAGTAGCGATGAAAGCCCACTCTCGTTTACAAAATGAATCAGCATACTCTTTTCTATGTAGCACATTAAAGCTACGTTGAGACAATGCCATCAAAAGTGGATCCTTTGTGGTCTGGCAAACAAACACCTCTTGCTTAAACTCACAACTATAATATACGGTTAGTGAAAATAAGTCATGCAATTTTACAATGTTACCTCCAACAGCTCTTTTGTGCTTCCATCAAGTAATCCTACTTCTGAATTATATTCTTTCGCGCCTTGCAGAGTAATTTCGTGTGGTTTATTACACGTTAATGATGAAATAAGAGTAGCAGTGTAAAATGCAAACAACAGCCAAAATGTAAGATATCCCGTGACTAAAATTATTTTTGAAGAATGAGCAGTAGGAAAAGCTGGCATTCCTTAAAAATTAAAACATCTTTTAATTACAGAGCTAATAAGAAATGTAACACAGTTTATTTTCTCACCTTGCTGCAGTACAGTATAAAATATTATTATGAGCCAACTTCCTTCAGTAGAATCAGAAGGATGATGACACTTTGTTGCCATTTTGGCACATGATATTATAGCCACGGTCACAGCTATGGTAACCCATACGGATATTTGAAATGGTTTGAAAAGCCACATATATGAACCTTCCCCGTGGAAGGTTGGCTTGGCCATTGCAATTACTATTTTTTCGTTTAAGAAAGAGCTTGTGAAGTCGACCAGCCCTACCCGACTAGGAGTCATTGTCGCAGGGAACAAGGTTAAGTCATGTTTCTGTTCAAAATGCAAAGTGTCAATCGATGTCGTCTTATAAAATGAATTTCGAACGTCATTTACACAAAATATGCTTACCTGATTTTTCAAGAACGATAACAAATCAATGCTCGAATAATTATATATGTTGCTAATTCGGTAACTATATAAAATGCATTCAATGTATACTGTTAAGTATTTTGCAACTGACCAAATCTCTTCCATGATGGTAACTTAAAAATTACAACCTGAAATTTAATTTTTCAGCCATTATATTAATGAGTTCAATCACGAAGCCTTCTAAAGTATTGTTTTTGCCTTGTCCAAGTATATGACTATCATCCTGTATGTCAATATTAAAATAATTAATAAGTCGCAAATTATATAGTGAAACACTAATAAAGACATTTCAAAGTTTTAAACTCGAGAAGTCTAAAATGCTTAAAATAATATACTTGTACCATATCCGGTAGAATTGCTTGTAAAGAAAGTGTTGTTCCTTGAAGATCCAAACGTTGATTGATTGTTTGACTACCAAGTGTTATTCCATCATTCAAATTCCATTTTCCAATCTCATTTGTATGAAATTCCTTTGTAATATAGCTGTACCACATTTCATGTAAGTAGAGTGAAGAGGGTGCTTGTAACTAGACACAAATTTAAAGGTAAGATATATTAAATAAAATGATTAGTGAAAGGTCCGTATAATACTCTTTAAATTATCGTTCTAAATATTGATTCACATTGTTTTCTACATTTCCCTGCCTGGTGACAATAAAGAAAATAACATATCGGATGCCTCCAAAGGCAGGATTTGAACTGGCCCTTTGAAACGTGAAAAGCTATTCTGAAGAAAAAGTGAAATGTAAAATGACGGCTGCATTTAATAATGTAAATCCTTTTCATAATCATGTACAGTACATACAAAATAGACATAAATAAATATTTACGTTATTAGGAATCGCCCATAGTACGCTTCCAAAAATATCTTTCGCACTACAAAGTTTAGGTACTGTTTTACAGTCAATACATAAAATAAGAACGTAACTCTTCAACTTTAACATGTTTAATTTCACTATCTGAAATTAAAATAACAAGCATTGTCAATGTTAGTAATGAAGATGCCTTTCAATTACTTATAAGAGAAATAGGACTTATTAAAACGAATGATTCAATTACTTGATTAGTTGCATGAACAACATTATTAACTTCTCCAACCACAATTAGATTCTTAACATCATAATTAACCTTGAAGCGCCAAACAACGCTGTTGTTGTTGAAATGCTCTAACACCATAGATTGTATGCCTTGCGATGAAAGATGAAGTTGAAAATCTTTCGAGGGGAATTCTGAAAAACAAAAATTGCTAAAAACTGGTTATCCAACAGGTTGAGGCATTAGAAAGATTTATGGTATACATCAATTTAACGAATAACTGAGTCGATCAGAAGAAAATTAATTCAACTTACTGACATCCATTATAATCAGACATAGTCGTTTCCACTTCATATAGCTTATATAGTCATAAAGAAAACCATTAAAGTCGAGTATATTTTTATCCAAAAGCTCTGCATTATCATTATAGATATCTGCAAAGCCATCACTGATGGTCACGTAAAAATAAATGAATACAAGTTTCATTATCATTACAAAAAACGATTGGTATCTTTTCAAGTCAACAGTGAACAGTGCATTTAGAAAACTCTAGTTTAAATGCTGAACACTAATTCATTGCATTAAAAGTGCCACCTCCCTTTCAGCAAATTATTTTATAATTCTATTAACAAAGCAGTAATTGGTCAACACCTGCTCAAAGCTAATTACTGAATTATTGATTATGGCCTCTATATCGAAACTTCACAACTAACAAAAGAGAAGACCATAAGGAATGAGTAAACACAACAGAATTGGACTAATGTTGACTCTTGTTGAGTGGCCACAACCATCCATGGTCACAGTCACTCAACGCAGGCAGTAATTTATTTTAAAACTGTTAATGATGGGAAGTAGGCTTTCCTCCGGTGACTTAAGAATGGTTTAACAATCAGCAATCGATAATTTAATTTTGTGAATATATAAATTTCTTTATAATTTCTGACTGCCAAATGTCGTCTTTCTGTGAAGCTGACGAAACGAAAATATTTGCACACAATATTGACTGCTAAGTAATTTAGCATTTATTTCAAAATGACACTTCAAAGCACAATTATTATGCAAATTTGATATTAGGTCGAAGTTATCTTTTCATTCAAGGTAAGTTGGATTTTTGTTAGTTGAGCTAAATACATTACCATCAATAAGTCCTATAAAATAAAACAAAAATATAACTTCCCATTCTAAGTTTTGATTTATGAACAAGGATGGAATGTGATACAACTCACCTTCATATTTGAATTAAGCATTGCTTCAAATTCCACAGGTTCCATCTGTGGAATGCTATTTATAAGGTCTAATAGAGCACGGCCGACAGAATTATCAGGTTGAATCCGACTTGCCTTTACAATAAATAAGATATTAACATTATATACAGCGTACTTCCCGACACCTTACTTATTAATATTTGATGTATAAACATACAATAACGTCATCTACGTATGCTGTAACGGATTCAAGCATCTCTAAAATTTTTTTTGTAGCAGCACATATGACATCCACATCAGGTACCAAGTCGATAACTCGATTGGCTACTACCTTCCCTTTCTGACAGAGGTTAACTAATTCAAAATATCAATAGTTTTTAACGAGCAAAGAAAGAAATCAAGAATACTAGTGCTATCATTAAATAAATACCTCCAACAATTTCTGGTTCGTAATTAACTACTTCAACTGACAGTGGAGTGAACATCGTTCCAATAGTCTTGCCAGGTACTCCCATTGGTGTACTATACACGACATTATCAAACTAATAATTATAATTCCATGTTATTGCAAATAGCTGTAAAGAGACTTTTAGTTAAGGTCACCTGATATATGCTTTAATTCCCATCCGCCCATCTTTTAGTGTTGTGTCCACTGTTAAATGAATAGCTTGGCTAGCTTCCCTTGTATAATATTCATGAATTAACACAGACTGCTCAGTTATATCGTGTCCAGTCGCATACCTTTAATAAATGACTAATTACAACGGTGAAAAAGTCGAATAACAACTTGTCTAAAGTTGCTTACCAACCAACAATTACTTCACTAACATTGACTTTTTTATGCAAGTCATACATGTTTTTCGCAAAGTCTAGATCCACAGCCACCTAAAATTGGAACGAAACATTATTACCAAAGCAATTTAATTATAAGCCCTACTAGCTGTTGTATTTACCTCATCATCCGATTCAGTATGTGGTACACAAAAACAGTTAGTAATTTCAACAGATCCCTTATCGCTCACACCTAGAGTACAGAGATTGAAAAAATATAAACATTTTAAATAGTTCTACATAATGTGGGTTGGTTCGCAATTAAGGTCCTGGTGAAACTTATAAATTCACGACTTCCTGACTACATGCCCAAACATACAAGACTGCGGATAACCGGCAGAATTGCCAATGTCAGGTTCCCAGTGTAAATAAACCCATCGACTTTCATAAATCGGAACATGTGTATTTAAAGCTTAAGAAACACCTTTTTATTAACCATATTCGATCATAATTTACTACCTTATGTCAGTGTGGTTCACGCGCTGCAAAACCAATCACAACCACGATTTTACCACATGTGACATACGTATAGCATTCATAACCTTTGAAACTATTACATAAAAGCAACCGTTTGAATAAGAAAATGAATCCTTACCAAGTAAAGTACCTATAACTCTATGAGCCCCTTCATTTCTCCTTTCAAAGGAATCGACAATACTAAATAAAACGACTGGATGAACCTTAGCCACCAAGTTGATAGCCATTTTGAAACGGAAGTTCTGTACATGTGACCACACCAAAGAATAATTACCTCGGATGATAAATGAAATTGAATATTTTACTAATATTTTAAATTAACTTTACGTTGCATTTTGTTTTCTCTATGTAGGATTTTAAGAATAAAAGATATAGACAGTTGTAAGAACATCGCTGACTTTTTTGCAACTGACTGACTATACAAAGCAGTGCTACCTATAATCGACGTGGCTTCGCCATATTAACAAGTTGGACGTGTTTATGTGGCGGCTAATGATTTGACGTCTACTCGTATAGCGATCATTTCGTATTATTTTTAAGCCACTTTATCAGTTATTTTTCAGAACTGGCCGCCGCTAGTATATATCAAAAATGGTGAGTTAGAATAGTTATATTAACTGCACACAAATATGTACATTGTGTCATATACTGAAATTGTGCGGCGATGTAATATGTATACCAAATTGAGGTGGTCCCAAATTGATTGTTTCTAGGTTCTACTAGCTGCAGCCGTCTGTACTAAAGTTGGGAAAGGTAATTTTAATATGTTGCATATTTTAATCTCTAAACTGTTTGTATGGGTAAAGACAAGTTTAAAGACATTTCCTCTCTCAAAGGCGACTACAATTTCCAATATGAATGTGGTCGTAAGAAAGTGAGGTACAGAAAATCTCATTGCCATATTTATAAAACTGCATTTTTCGTAAAGCAGCTTTCTGGTATTGAGAACATGCACCAAATTCAGTTCAATCCTACCGTATAACTGTATATTCAATTACCATTATTATTTTTTTCGATTTGCCTTCCATATTGTTGTAGCTATCATATCAAGGCAATTTGTAGAAATGACTAAAGCTCGCATCGAAGGATTATTAGCAGCATTCCCAAAGCTAATGAACACAGGGAAACAACACACATTTGTAGAGACAGAAAGTGTGCGATACGTGTACCAACCACTTGAAAAATTATACATGCTGTTGATAACAACCAAAGCCAGTAACATTTTAGAAGATTTAGAAACTTTACGTCTTTTTTCAAGAGTGGTACGTTGAATCTTGGTAGTAGCAACATAATGTATCAATTTAGTTATTAACCTTCATGAAATGCTTTCTTTATATTAAAGGTTCCAGAGTACTGTAAAAACATGGAAGAATCAGAAATTATAGAAAATGCTTTTAATTTAATATTTGCCTTTGACGAAATCGTTGCATTGGGATATCGTGAAAGTGTGAATTTAGCTCAGATCCGCACATTTGTGGAGATGGATTCTCATGAAGAAAAGGTTTATCAGGCTGTACGGCAGGTAAGTGATAGAACTGTCTCAATATTTGTCGTTTGTTGGATTAAAATTAAATACCTTTTTATTCAAATAAGACACAAGAAAGAGAAGCCAAGATGAAAATGAAAGAGAAAGCCAAGGAACTTCAACGAGCTAGACAAGAAGCTGCAAAGAGGGGGATAAAATCCCCCGGTTTTGGAAACTTTGGTGGAAGTTCAAATGTCTTTTCACCTCCAATAGTTGGAGATACATTGACTAGCCCAGACATACCCAAACCATCCTATACAGCACCAAGGTATTAATTGATTTAGTGTCTTTTTTATATTACATACGTGTTGTTCATACCATGATATTTGAAAAAATTAGCAAACCTCAGAGCCTGAGTAATCCAATGAAGTTAGGACGCAAGGGAAAAGATGTAGAAATGTTTGTGGATCAATTGAAATCAGAAGGGGAAACTGTTGTCAGTCCTTTGAATTCCAAGATAACTAGTGTTATAGCCAAGGTTGCACCTCCACTTCAACATACTGAACCGTACGTAATAATTGAAACTGCTAGCTATTAATAATTTTTATTGCTTTAACTATATTGATTTTGATCTTCTGAAAAGAGTTCACTTGCGGATTGAAGAAAAGATAACGTTTTTAGCCAAACGAGATGGAGGGCTTGAAAACCTAGAAATTCATGGTTTAATTTCTATTCACATAAGTGATGAGAAATTCGGCCAGATTCAAATTCAGTTGGATAATAAGGACGATAAGGGCATTCAGTTACAAGTATTGTATTTGTTATGCCTTGTACTATTAATTGTTCTAACACTGTTGTCAACAGTTACAATGGTCACCTTCTGTTTATTCCACAGACGCATCCTAACATCGATAAAGATTTATTTAAAGCAAAACAAATTATTGGCCTAAAAAATTCGACAAAACCTTTCCCATTAAGTACAGATGTTGGCGTTCTCAAGTGGAGGTTCCAAACTCAAGATGAATCTTACGTGCCTCTTTCAAGTTAGTATTTGAAATTATAATTAGTTGTAACTTTGAACTCTTATCAATATAGCTAACCAGTTTCATTCATTTGATATTGTTATTTTATAGTAAACTGCTGGCCTTCAGAAAATGGTCAAGGAGGTTGTGATGTCAACATCGAATATGAGTTGGAGCAGCCGAAGATGGAGTTAAATGACGTAGTTATAACTATTCCAATGCCGTAAGTTTTTGTACTTGTGGTAACTCATAATTTATCTGAGTTGCAATTAATTAGACGGCGATTTGTCTTACAGTTCTGGAGTTGGGGCTCCTGTGGTCGGAGACCTTGATGGAGAATATCACTATGATAATCGTAAAAATGTATTAGCTTGGTGTCATCCAGTAATTGACGCTTCCAATAAATCTGGTGGAATGGAATTCAGCATATCTGGACAGCCAAATGATTTTTTTCCTGTTACAGTTTCTTTCGTTGCCAAGAAAAGTTATTGTGATATAAATGTAAGTTGAAAGTTTGGAGATTCGTAGCATTTTTCTTTCTAAATTTGGCTATTATTACATGTTTTTTTTTGTTACTTTTACAGGTTGTGGATATTTGGCACGTGAATGACAATGCCCCTGTGAAGTTTTCATCCGAAACTGTTTTCTTTGTTGAAAAGTATGAAATTAATTAGGAAAAGAAAATCAAAGATTGGCATTTGTTTATACAGTTTAAGAATGCAGTTTAACTGCATGACAACTGATGTGGAAGTGTCTAGTTAAGTTAACAGACCTATAAAAAAGCCACATATGCGTCATGAAATATTTGAAATACACTTCTAAGTAACGCAATTAAAGTATTTTGAAAGGAATTATATTAATTGAAGGTGAATTAAATTGCAGTATTGTGTAATATTTGCCCCTTAACTCGCCCTCATTAATAATTATGGAAATAGTAAATGTGTACACGTGACATGTTAGGGTTCTATGAAAAACTACTTTGGTTTTCAAAACCTACATAAATAACATTCGTTATAAGTGTTAAGTTGAATAAAGCTCATGCACATGTTTATACCGTTAATAGTTTCCCATCATTTTGAGTTACAAGGTTCTTGCAAATGGATAATAAAATTGATAAATTGTTCATCAGAAAGTGGCATAGTAGAATGACTAAATTTAATAGGAAATTTAGTAATGTGTAAACGCACTTGCATCGCCCTCCATAACTGAAATAAGCTCGTCAGAGATGGAGGTTTTTCTTTTTCATTAAGGAAAGAAGACCTAAAGTGCACCTTTCGATATACAGAAAACGAAATTTAAGAATATTGGGCGTTGTCTACCAAGCGGGATGGTTGAAGTCCTGTGCGATAAGAGGGTCCCAATAAAGTCGAAGGGGAAGTGGTTAGGCAAGCTATACTATATGGCGCAGTGTTGGGCAGTGAGGAAGAACCACGTAAATAAAATGCAAGTAGCTGAGATGCGAATGCCGTGGGACATGAGTGGGCTGTCGAGAACTGATAGAATTAACACCCGGGGCAGGGAGAGACAAAAGCAGACGTGGGAACAGGTTGTTCGTAAGGATATGGTAGTGTGTAGGGGTAGACGGGGACCTGTTGGGAGATAGACTGGAGTGGAGGGCTAGAACCCGCAGACTCGACCCTGCCACCACCGGCGGGACAAGGGTATTATGATGATGATGATGGGCGTCGACTACCAATCCAGGAGCTCTGAACACCGACCTGAAGGAGGATGAAGAAATGATGACTCCTATGAAGTCACACGAGGTGGCAGTGTAATAACCACATAGCAACATCAGTAACTAAGATCGAGTCAGACGCCTGTCTTGTTGTTAGGGATATCTTTGTATATTTTATATGTATTTTAATTTTATTAACACCATGTTTGCGAGGGTTACTTTTTATCCCTCCTTATTTTATAACGTAATGATGGAACGAATGTCAGCCCGGCGTTGGTATGATCGTATTGATGACACAGTGATTTTAGGGGCTTTGCCATTTCGATCAATTACTCAAGAGGTAAATAATTTTAAATATGACCTTTTCTTCTCATGCTATTACAGTATAAATGCTAGTATTCATAAATATATTATTCATATACTGGCCTGAGTATAATTGTCCATCATCCATGTTTTCATTATACTGTATGTTCAATATGCAAATTGAGTTTGAGGCTGATTGTCAAGTCTCTACCTGTCGGAAGTTGATTTCCATGATTATACTTTGAGATCCATGCACCACATTGTGCACAATATTTGTCATATATAGTCTAGCTTTCGTACCTTGACATTATTTCATTAATTAGCACGAAAATTCGGAGTTCTCTCCTGAATCCATTTTTCTTTTGACCGGAAGAACCGGTCATGCATGTGTAAATTCTATTCTCAGGTACCCTGTCTTCGGTTACCCTGTCTTCTAGTCCTCCCGGCTACTGTTTTATTCTATATTGAAGGTAAATTTAAAACTTGTAAGGCGATGGTAAAGAAAAACAGAAATTACTTAAGAGTGTTACAATTTAACGTTTAACTTAACTTACCATGTAAACCTTAATGTGAACGGGTTCGGTCCTGGCCAAGGGGCACAAGGTCAGTGGTTTGTTCTGATGAAAAGATTCTTGCATAATCTGAAAATGAATGGGTTTCACTTATTGCATATACTGTATAATATTTGGTGCACGCCTATCAAAACCTGTAACCATGCAAGTCAACCATTTTGTCCGAATAATTTATGGTACTGTTGTATTAATAAGCAGCTATTTTGACATCCTGCTAATAAAGAAATAATTTTATTGATAAGTTATTAATATCTAAAGCTTTTGGACGAAGAAAAAGTTGGTGGCGTTGTATCAATGAATGAGGACTATGAACTTTGGTTTTGGGTAAATAATCACAAGGTGAGTGCACGAAATTGTGAGAAAGGCAGGCAGAATATGTGCATTATTATATATAAAACGAACGCCTAATTTTAGGATTGGAAAGACCTAGGAGTTTCATTTCTGCAGTTAAGTACGACAGATATATTTGAATCGCCATCACAGGACAAATTGCGCAAAGGTGTCAACTTTATTAAACAATTTGAAAGTACTGGAATGAGCGTGTATGTTCATTGCAAGGCTGGCAGAACTAGAAGTGCCACATTAGTGGGCTGTTACCTGATGCAGGTATAAAGTTAATGTCTTTTTTTTCATTCACTTAACATTTAATTTTAATTCTTTTCCGCTGAATTCTATGGGATAGAAATATCATTGGACACCCGAAGAAGCAGTCGAGTTAATTCGTTCACGGAGGGACCACGTTTTGTTGCGATCAAAACAATGGGAAGCACTTAATATTTATTACAATGAAAATGTTACCAACTAATTGAAAATTTGAGACTTAATGACGTTGTTATTAATGATATCAGGTATATATTTTTAGTTTAATAACAGTGTCATTAACCTAGTAAAATACGTAAGTGAGCAGGTACTCTATTCTAAGCAGATATTTCTGCCATGCGGAACCACCGTTGTAAACTGACACCAGATGATAGGCGTTGAACGCCAAGATTCAAATGGTTGAACCCCTGTTATAACATCCATTCAGTAGATATTACACCTTAGTTTTACTCAGGTCACACTTTTTTGAGGTTGAAACCTTCATCAGCTGACTCAGTGGGAAATATTGGAGTCTTCTATGATCCAGATGAGATTTTTTGTGGGGTAGGCCGGCATCCCCCACAGACAACTGTGCCAATATTCCTGCGGGTTCCAGACGCCTGACTGGAGTTACCCCAGTGAGAGTAGTTCAGCGGACCCGACACTGCCAAGGCGGGATAAGGGTATGATGATGGTCCAGATGAAATTTTTCCATCAAGGTCTCAATTATGGAGGTATTCCGGCCTCGGCAGTCCCTCCTCCATTATTTAAAAGGAAAGAATTAAGCAATCAGAATAACATTTCATCCTCATATCACTGATCTTACAAAATGATATATTTAACTTTTTAAAGCACATTTCTTGTGGTGAACTACTGTAGGGAGATCCAGCTTGTGATGGTAAATCTTAGTGTGGCTATTACGCTTGCTGATGAGACAGCATCAGTATTCTTTTCTTTTATAGCCTACTATTTGTTTCAAACAAAAAATTTTGCGAAGTTATTTAAAGTAGATCTGTCTGGTAAAAATAGGGTTTTTTTTAAACGTCTCTATAGTTTGTCTTAAGTCTTCCATGTCATATGCTAATGTCTTCCAGTAAACAGATGCAATGTTTGTAATCTTTTACATGGTTGTTGGTAAATGAAACAAATAATGAAAAATTGAAATTCATTTTTATCATCCCAAAGATGTGTAGTAAATACTGTAGACTTGCAAAAAAATGCTTTATTATATGATGTGACTATAACCTAGATGCTACCAATGGGCTTCCAGCAGTTGTGAATGTTCCTGAAAATTTGAAAAAAATGTATAAAAAATTATTAAATTAAATGTTTTTTAATGGTTTTAAAAGTTTACATATTCTACATATACCTACATAAGTGTTTCCCTGGTTGCTGTTAACTTGCTGTGGCCACTTTTAGTTGCCTCCTCCAATCATGACATGTTGGTAGTGCGTTTGAGTCGTGACCCTATGACTTACAGGCTCGATTCTAGCTTAGGCGAGCCTCTTCTTTCGGACGAGAGGTCCATGTGTGTCTTCTGTTTGACGAGTCGCGAAGCCGTGGCATCACGTGGACACGCACGTAAGTTCTTTATACGGAATACAATGTACGTACACAAACATTGGGACTCTTGATGTAAGGGTTCATCCCTCACCCTAGCAAATGGCCACCAAAAGTAGTTACTAGCATAGATGACTGTTTGGGAAACAGGGTGATGTCTGTGCAGACTCTGCATTAGAGCTACGCTGTTGCCAGGGCTTTGTAGTTGAAGGGCCTCAAAACGCCAATGAAACAGAACCAAAACTAGATAGGACGGCATTAAATAAGGCAAACCAAGTTCAGACTAATATGCGTTGATTTCATGAAGAAATATGTAACTACGAACCCCTTGCAGGATTTTAACTAAATGTAATCTTGATCGGTTGAACAGGTGACTGACCATCACCTTAAGCATGTAATAGATGCATGGTCAAAGGCCGGCGCAATGGGAACTTTCATACCGTCTGGAACTGATGCATTTTCATGAACCTGTAAGAATAAAACTGGTTAAAACATGCAAAAAAAGGGTGATGTACCAATAGATCATAATAATTTATTGGATAAATAATGCACCATAGCAGTCGGTAGAGAAGATAATCAAATGAGGTTAAATATTTAGGATATACATTTAGGAACACAACAACCATTTGTCAGTCCTTTACATTTGAGACGCTGACAGAATTAAAGTCTTTTAAAACACTAATATTATAGTGACATATGTATAATAATATAGACCTTGGAGAGAGCGAGAGAGAGAGTTTTCTCATCTCTAGAACTCGTTTTTTTCCACATTGTAATTCTTATTGGTAATCCTATATAATCAATAAATTTGACCAATTCAAAAAAATAATATTATTTACACATTAATAAAACGCCATGAGGGGAAAGGAGGAGGAGGAAGAATTAAGAAGAGAAGAAAACAACAAAAAGCACAGTACTACTTAGTGGGCAATTGTGTCCATAATACTGAAACGATAATAATATGAAATATTTGACAACTGTGATTTTTTTCTCTTTATACACAATAAAATTATGAATGACTTAATTATAAAAATTGGCACGATCATGGACTTGCACAAATATATATATTCAATTCTGTACATGAGGAAGTGGGTGAGTGGTGAAAGAAGTAACGAAAAGGTCCAAAAGGAGTAACACCTACTAGAATTAACTGAGAGAGACAAGTGAGGCGACAGAGAACATTCACAGCCCAAATCGCTTATTTGTACCATAATGAAATCTCCAAAGAACTTCTCCACCACATCTTTCCAGCGAATGGGAGATTTATGCAAAAATTTAAAACATTATGTCCGCAGAGGTAAGGGGAGGGAGAATGGGACAGAGTAACAAAATGTCTATTACTAATCAATAGTCTACCTGTACAGCAAATTTCCACATCAAAATCTAGCAAACAACAAGTGTCTAAAAGCATATATCACCCACATGCTTATCACTTTTACAGAGGGAGATGGCAAAATCCTTTCCTTACATCACATAATAAATGTTGACTTAAGTGTAGAGACGAGCAATTTTCAAAAACCTAAGAAACAAAAACACAGGTGTAATAATTATTTGTAGAGTTCAGAAAATAAAGAATTTAAACCTGAAACTATTTGGACGTGATATACGCTTTAAGCAAGATATTTTTGATGCTGATATAGTAAACTTTCCCCCTGCTGAACTATAACCTAGGAAAAAAACATAAATGTTAACTACTCCTCCTAACTTGTTGCAAGATTCGTGTTAGCAACGAGTAGACTTATTTCATGTAGTAACTGTCAGTGCTCTTAGTTACAGATTAAAATTTTATGAATTCAGAGACCTTACTTTGACATGTTAATTACAGCAGGCTTAATGAACTTCCAATTACCAAGCTGAATTCAGTCTCCTGACATTTACAGAAGACTTGACTAATTTTCTTACTTAATTTGCAACAGATGGTTAAATGTTTGCTACACTGCTTCCTATTTAGTTATTGAAATAATTAAAACGTCAATTATTTTAACTATTATAATCAGAAATTGCGAGGTTGAGAGGGAGGAGATGTCAAGTGAAATATAATACAAACAGTATGAAGAAGGATAGGATTTCACTTGTAATTCCGGGTTATGAAAAGTTTCCCCTTGAATAAGTAATATGAAATAGAAAAAAAAGTATTTAAGTATCTAATATCAACTTAATTCTAAAAATGTCCCAAATTTTACACCAGTATCATTATATATGTAAATAATAATAGTTGAAAAACAAAGATTGTACATAATCAACATCATCTTATATCTATAAATTTATATACAGATTTGTATTGTTGTTGACTAGCCCTGAAACATTTTTTTTAAAAATTAATTTGTGCTCTTCTACTACTCTTCTGCTATTTAAACCACCAAAAATGCTCTTCTTTTCTAAAGTTCAATACACTAACAATATAAAAATGTAATTATATCAAATTAAACCGATATCTCTATCCACAATTTCTTATAAAAATTATAAGATTTCTTCTCTAATTAATATAGCACAGTACTAGATATTGAATAACCAGAAAAAAAAGCGAATATGCCATATTAATTGAAGAAAGGTGACTAGTGAGGGTTCGCTAGTAAACTTACAAACTTTGGCATCAAGAGAAAGTGAGATGACGAACGGTTTTCTTTGGCTACAAAGGATTTGTGCAATCGACTCAATATCGAAATTTGAGAGCTTGTAGCAACCATACCAACTCCTATAAATTAATTTCATGTTGATACCTTTGATGATTCTACATACATTACTAAGTAAAAAAAAATTATTTCGATAAAAAAAAAATCACTTTTTTCAATAAATGTTAATCATTTTCAATGATTACTAACAACAAATTTTTGTGATGAGTGATTCAGTGCCATTTTTCATATTATGCATTAAAGGAATAGAAAATAAAAAAGTATGACGCACATTAAGTATTTTTTAAAGAGGAAGCTCACACACGATTTGTCATCACAGTTAAATATGAAAAGTTACCCCCTACCAGACTGCTGAAAACAAATCGTGGGAGATAAGTCACGGATATGTTTTATAAACACACTCACACATAACCACAAGTGTTGAAGACAAAGAATAAAAAAGAAACACATGGTATGTTGAATATTGTGGAATGATAAAAATGATAAAAAGCTAGATATATTTAAAGAGAACGTTAGCAGCTAAGAAGTAAAATTCATCCTTGGGCCAGGGTCGACATGAAGATCCCAGTTTCAGCAAATATTCAGAGAAACAAGGCATGATTTTAATATTATTTAAGAAGTTTGGTATGATGCATGACATGGATGTACACTGAATCACACAACTTTGATCCGATCAAAAACAATTTACCATAGATGACAACTCCATGCACAATTAAAAAATAAGATGTTAGAATTAAACCGCTTTAGTTAATAAGTATTTGGAAGGAAATTTAACTAGCAACAATAATAACAGTAGGTAATAATACAACAGTAGCGTGCTCAAGATATATTTCTTTTGAAGACTTTTTAAAATTTATCGGAAATAACCTAGAGAGACAAGTATTTGACCAATTAATCATTCTACGGGCTCTACGCAGAGAACTGTACATACATAAACGAAATGGTGATCACTTCTGAAAGAGGGACAGCCTGAGTACTTACTAGAGCTTGTACTACCATCATTTTATAATTTGTTCATTCAAGAATTTCCTAAGATCGTTCAACATCTTCAGATGTCGACGGTTGATCCACGTCCTCTTCAGCAGCTTGCTGTCATGTTTCTTTCTTCGCAAATTCGTGCAAAATATCACGTGCCATCTGAATATCATTGCGTGTGATTCCCAATGCTCTTATCACAGTTTCATGGGTGTAACCTTCAGAAGTTAACTCCGCTATGTAGTCCATTCGAAGATTTTCGTAGCTAACATTTTCGTTTTCTTTGTTATCAGTTAAACGGCAAATAACGTTGGGCCTAAAAATTTTAAATAAACCTTATTAATTCTTAATCTGTAAAAATTGAGGGATACAAGTGGGATTATAATATCCCAGTATGCGCAAACAATCCAACACAGGAGAATGAAACAATGCACTATATTATAATCCAAATTTGTAGCCACAGTTATATTACAATAATCAAAAACATCAATCTCTCCTATTTAGGTCAGTTAAACATACCTTTTCTCATTTGTTGGTGCATTATTCTGGTTTTCAGATTTCTGAAAAGTTGGAAGAGGCGGTGGTGGGCCAAGTGGTATGTCACACTCTAAATAAGGCCAATTCTTAATGTGATTTCCTGAAATTATTATTAATCGCTATGAATAAGACATTATAAAGAAACCCATAACAAAATCTTACATTACTCTTACCTGATACTATTTCGGTGTTTTCATAACTAGGATCTTCCGTCATGTCAGCTAACTCAGCATAGTGCAGAATTTGAGTAGAATTTGTTGCAACTGACTTGGAACAAGGTTGTTGAGAATGAGATGACATGACAGGTGTGAGTAGCGCTGCAGAACTTCGAGGTGCAGGAATAGGAGCTGGTGACTTCTTAATTATACTTGTGTGACCGGTTTGCAATTTACTATAATTTGTCGACCCACTATCGGATTTTATTTCAGCATACGGAATTCGTGGCCCTGTTGTAAACATACTATTTCTATAGTATGATTCAATGACATATCTATTTACTAAAAATAAGATACCTGTTCCATTATCTCGTTCATTAGCATCCTCCATAACAATAGTGACTGTTCTTTGTTGGGGGATGCTACAGTTTCCACTATCAGAATCTGGTGTTGGAGGAAGTTGTCTTCTGGATGGTAATTCCGATGTGCTAATACAAGAGAGTCATTCAAATAATGTGGTTGCAATAGATACAAGATCAAGACCTCTAATATCAACTACCATTGGGAAGCTCCAGGTGTAACACATGCAGGAGTGGCTCTTCTGGGTGGCACAGGCGGCGGAATATTTGCTTGAGATTTGATTGTGTTCTGAGGAGAAGTTCTCGGTGAAGCACCAACACTATGACAGTTCATCTAAAAAAAATAAATTTTAAATATTCAGTAATTTGCCTTAACCTAAATTTTGAATATTCCAGTGGTATCAAATTCAACAATTTTATTTATAAATAAAAAAAAATTTCTGTGGATTTTATTAAAACCATACTTGCTATAAATGACAAAGCTAGAATTCATATGCAGGGGATTACAAAAGAAGGAGCCAAGTAATGCAGAAGCAAATACAAACCCTAGAAGAATCAGCTGTTTCTGAATGAGGAGATAAAGCAAGTGCTGGCAAGCAGGATGTCCATGTATGAGAATCCTAAAGAGTACAGCAAAATAGGCCAAGAAAAAGTAATTCACTAGGGCACACAATAAACAATGCGACCATTATATCACAACTAAAGATTTCATTCTAAGTGGTAATCTGCAAAAATATGACTCTTACGTTGGTATTTAAATAATAAAAATACGACTAATTATATATATGATATCATCAACTAGGTTGGTCAAGACCTAAAATAAACTGTAATATTAAACATTTAGGGACGCCATAATTAATTCTTAGTTTATATATCTTTGAAACTTGATTGAAAAAAACAATATCCTTCCTTCAAAGACTTAATCAAATGAACGCTAATTCCCAAAACACTCAGTCCTTGGGCAGGTTTGACTAACTTAGCAAAAGAATACGAATAATGTTCAACAAGCGCACACACACAATAGTGGCAGTGAAAAACAAAACTTCACGTTCAAGTTATAGCTTCTTACAGAACTTTTTATTCTTCATCATGCAAAATAAAATTACAATGGGAAAACACGAGCAGTGAAATCGTTGCCTGGCACTCACATTGTCAAAATTACACTCTCTGCAAATAACTAAAACATGCAGTAAATTAAAAAAAAACTTTTTTGCAGAGCAATGTTCGTACATTTCATATAAGACCGAGAAAAAAAATAATAAAATCAATATTCTTTCAGCTGCAAGGGTTGGGATAGGATAAAAATTTCTAAACCGAAAATAAAGTGTATTCGTACGTCTTTTTTAGTATATATATCTGGTCAAACATGCCCAAGAAAAAAGAAACTAAGAATTGCTTGGGCTAGTCAACCCTATTAATTTTCAAAGCAACTGGGAGGGACGACAAAGCAAATGTACCTAAAATGAGAACGATATTTAAGGAAAATAGTTTTTAAAACGTTTTGACTAGCATATCATCCTTTAAAGAGACATTTCGCTCGCACATGATGGTAAAGAAAATGCAGATACAGTATATATATATATATGTACACAAGAATTATTTAGGGACCTTCATCCCCTTTATAGATATGACATCTATAGATCTATGTTTAAAATGATTAAGCACAGCAATAGCTGATCTTAAAATTGCGATTCCTCAACTTCATGTTGACACCATTCAAAGTGAAAAAGCATGTGTGAATCATAACTGCTCAAGAAGTTAATAAAACGATAATGCTAATAATAGATAATTTGACAGTTAGTATTCAGAGGATTCAAAATCATTCTTATTTATCAGAATAGCAGCAAACATGATAAATCTTTTTTGATACTGCACATTCTCACCGCCAACAGACTATGGTCAGCAGGAAGTGCAGTTATAAATGTATATATCACTGTGTATAGTAGGTGGAGAGTTAGAGAGAAATGCAGTTATTTTCAAACATCAAGATTCTTTTGATAAGCCTACAGTAATAATGACAACCACCTTGCAGCTGAAAAGTTCTGTAAAAATCTTAAGGAATTACAACCATGCAAATCATTAAAAACTTTGGAAATTGGGAAGTCAACAATAGGAATGTAATATAAAAACAAAATTTACAACACATAAAAAATAAAACAAATTATTTCGATCATGGGACAAAGTTTTACAAAAAAATATGAAAAATAAACTAATAGAATATGATATAATAAAATGATCATTCAATATTTCAACGGAACAAACTTATCTATTGCTAATTTAATTAGGCATAACATTTTTAAAATTTACAAGCATGCAAAATCTATGTATATATGCAACCATTGCAAGCTTAGTGTTGTATTTAGATTTACCTTTCCCTTTCTTTCATTTTTATTCATTTTCTTATAAAACCCCCAAGTGTCACTACGCAATACGTCGAGCTCAAAAATAATTTACTGACATAGAAGAAGAAAAGTTTAAATAGGATTGTGGTTCAAATTATGGAATGTAAAATAATCTGGGTGTGATAAACTAACAACTGCGGTCTCAATAAACTCGTTTGATTAATCCATTAAAATTCATCACCAAACCCTTCCTTATCATAAGGCGAGAAGAAAAAAAGATGACACTCTTTTTGGACACACCAACCATTACCATTATAAATTTAGAAGCTAAGTATGGAATGAATCTTACGGAAAAACATACAGCTATGCTATTGTAGACCACACCTAAGTAGTGCTAACTTATTACTTTAATAGATGACTCGCAGTGGACAGTCAAGTCCTTCCTTACCCCCACCCCAAATACGAGTAAAACCAGAGTGATCATCATACGGCCTTGTTACAATACACAACCAGGTGCTTTTAGGTACTAATTATCTGAAGACACAAATGATGGATAACAGAATCAACAAATACATTTACATTTAAAGAAGCAAAGCAAATAGATCAAATCAACCATATTTTACACATGAGAAACAGGAGTGGGGAAGAAATGAAGACGTTTAAAAAAGGTGAGTTAAATGTCATGCTGGATTATCATTGCATACCTCGTTATGATCATCTTCGTCGATTTCCAAAAGATCTGATATACTTGTCGTAATATGTTCACCTTTCCTTATCGTGTGACTTCCAGTGGGATCAAATGGGTCCACAATCACTTGTTCCGTGCCTTTAATCTCTGCTCTACAAAATGGACAGCCTTGACCATCGGAATCCTAAGTACATGGTTAAAAATAGAGAAAACAAACTGAAACATGATATTGGGAACATCCGAAAACTCTATAAACAAAATGACTGCAATGCTAGGGTAGAAGAATAAGCCCATCGCATCCCTGTATGTTCCTAATCGAGAGGATATAACCCTTAAAAAAGATCTATCAATAGCCAGTTGAGGCCTTAGTCTTCGCTTATGAGTTCTCCATACTGTATCTACCTTTCTTATTAAAGAAAATACAGCATCGTGGTCAGAAAATGGGAATTGTAATTAGCAAAATGTATGTATGGTATTAATAATTAACATGACAGCACTTCCTTTTAAGTCGCTAGAACTTCACTGCACTATTTCAACACTTTAACAAAACTAAACAATGCTGAAAATTACATTGTTTCCTTATTTAGTTACAGGAAAAAGGAAACATTTTTTTACTGACTGACAACATACAAAATGAGCCATCAGTTTGCTTGAGGCATGCATTACGAACGAGATGCTAATCACGATCCAGAAACTTGTAATGCAATAAAGTGAGCAGAATATATAATTATGTGCATATGTGTCAGGAGATGCCCTAGGGGTCAGAAAAACATCTTGATGGTCTGCCTATAGGTAGAATAAATTCACTCATCATCATACCCTTATCCCGCCTGTGGCAAGGTCGGGTCTGCGGGTTCTAGTCGTCCACTCCCGCCTATCTCCCACCATATCCTTGTCCAGCCCGCACACTACCATGTCCCTAGGCAAAACCCGCTCACGCTTCCCGCAACCTGCATCCCCGTAATGAACCTAACGATCTCCTCTTCCCCTCTTCTCATCACATGTCCATACCACCTCGAAATTCACTAAAGAAAATGAATATTTAGAATTTCTATACTGCTCAAATGCTTTTCCAGTCACAATCATACGTTTACCAAGAACAGCAACTACAGCAAGGGTTAGCTAAGAGTCATATATCGTAAGAAACAAAAAGAATGCACCTTTAGTTTAATTTGGCAACAGCTAAGTGATGATTATATTTCAGTCAACAGGCACAAATAAAAAATATTTAACCATCATCTACGTGAGGCCTGGCCTCTTAGAAACTAATAATATAAATTAAATTCTTTGCTCTATTGGCCGACTACTCATGATAACCTGCGGTTGCTTCTTAAATGACCATACAAGTAAATAATGGAATTCATATATCAAATATCAAAATAGAAAGAAACTGTTTAATTTTGAATTTTTTGATAGCTCAACATAAAAAAATTACTTACCTGCCAGAGTGTTAGACAAGGCGTACACAATAGGTGTCCACAAGGCTCAATTTTAATATCTTTGTCATTTGCCGCACAAATTTTACATAACTGAAACGTCGATCCCATTTCACAATAAAGTTCATACTGTTCTTGCGTGACTTTAATATGATCCTCGGGAACAGCTTGAACTGCCCAACTCAAATCTGGATTTATCACTCGTCCATCAGGGTAGAGATAGCTGAAATGAAAGACATAAAAACTTTAAGCATTAAAACTATCTAATATAAATCATGGTAAACAACTTTGTCGTATACTTACAATGATTCTCGATGTCCATCTAACAACGCTTGACAGAGGGACTTGTTTTGAGGAATAGTTTGTAGAATGCTCCCGTCGTTAGTAACATAACCAATAGCCCATTGTCCTAGTCGTGTGCAGCTTAGACGGAATACATAACTTCCAGGCCTATTGCTGTGTTTCTGAAGTCGAGCTTTAACTTCGTCATACGTAAGGAATGCTACATAACCAGGGTGTGTGACTGCAAGAATTTTCCAATTTTGCAACAAGGTTGCCCATGGCTGAAATAGCCTGCAGAAAACATCATTGAGAGCATATTATTGAGACAATTTTCTAAGAATTCAATATCCTTTTACATTCATATATTCATCGTTACCTTGTGAACACATCAAATTCAAAATTAGATATGTAATCATTGCACGTGAGATCAATGGTGGATTTTAGAGCCATTGCTTCCAAAGATGAGGTGATGGGGTGAACTTCGTCTAAATATTGTCTAAAAATCCTCCAAGGGACTATAGTTCTGGAAAATAAAGTAAAAAAAAAATGGGTCCAAACGAGGCACTAAGTGTCTAATCACAAACCGAAAGACACCCTCCTTAACAACCCATGACAAGCGAACAGAAACAAGAATATCAAATAAACGTTCGCTAGACAGTTTTTCCTTTGGGACATTTAGATACCGCACACAATTTTTTTGCAATTAGTAACAGCATTTGAATTAATTTCTCTTTTTCAGATTTGAATCTTTTCCTAGCATCAGCCGCTTACTATTGTAAATAGCGAACACAACTCTAACCCTGTATTTGTGAGATATAAGTTTAATATTCACGTAAATTCAACTTACACTGACCAACGACTCAAGATTAACAGACGAGATATAATTACAATAGTTTGACGATATGATTTCCTACGAATATGGCTCTCATTAAATATTTATTGGACAGTCAGTCAGGCACAAATACAAATTTGAAGAGCGAACAACTTCGTTTAATGAGCGAAAGCTGGCTGATAATTGTTATGCCGTTTGACTAAAATATGGTATAGCAATATTTTCTCTTCCTCCTCCATCAACATTTGTCATTATCCTCTCATTTAGAAAGATTAATGCCTAAGGATCAGAAAGGTCGTACCAAAACAGTTTTAGGAAATGCTGCAAACGAAATCTAAAAAAGTATTTTTCGCTCTTATTTTCATTCCCAATTTCCGGTTACATATGTACAAAGATTAGCATCAATCTTTACTTCCTTTTATTTTAGACGCCCACTATTTCCGTATTCAACATATCAACATAAACAAAACCAAAAAGGCAATCACAAATGCAACTATCATCGACATTAACGCCTTTCTGCACTCATTTTGTGCAGTGACAGGCTATATAAAGCAGAGCAGCAAGCAATATGGATCAGTACTGCAAGTTACAACAGTCATTCCGTTTTCAAATCATTCTATGTCATCCATCGTTTAACTGGCCCAAACTTCAACAACCTCTTAACATTATTGGTATTTAATTACAGCAGAGGCTCTTACATAACCCTGTAGTTTGCACCCGTTGAATGGTAAACGAGTTCTCGTCACCTCCTCCCAAAAGTGCTGCGCCCTTTTAATTCAAAATACTCAGGTCAGCCCCTGACAATGGTTGGTGGTTATAGAAAGTGAGTCGTTTTGGAGCGTGGGTGTGCAATGTCACCTGGCAACCCACAGGCCCTTACATCTCAGAATTTTGTCGATCTTACGTTGCAGGAAGAAAGGGTTTTCTGTTACGTGCAAGTGGCATCATATACACACACCACACGGGGCACAGATTTACTTTTCATCCGACGGAGGGCACACTGTGGCTTCTCTCTCTGAAAGAATCCAAACCATCTCGATCCATTAGAACCAGGAACCACCGACGCAGTCGAGCACGCTACCTCTGCGCCGCCGAGGTGGGTCTCAGCACTACCTAGAAAGATTTGGTAAATAAAACTATTCGGACATTAAGACGTGGTGCACCTGAATACAAGCCAATTACGAAACAAAATCCTCTGAAATTACGTGGTTCCCATTTGACCTCTTTATTGGAGCAAAAATCGATAAGTTGACGTGAAATGATGGGGAAGAATCACGTGCAACGACGACAAAAATAACAAGGAAGGTGGGTTGAAAACCGAATGTGTAACCTTGAGAAGCAGGTGATGGTGATGATGAAGATGCTGCACGACGAAAGACTGCCAGAGACGTCCTCCAGGGAGAAGTCGGAGAATCATTTGTAGACTGCTTACTACTGAAATTACTATAACAATGAGACCTGTCAACCAGAGATGTAGTGAAGGGTCACAAATGAAGCTTTCTATTAATCAGAAATGATGAAGAGATAATAATAGTGGAAATCACATTTCTGATTTTTTTTTAGTAACCACAGATCATCGCCATTCTTCAAACTTTCACACCCGGGACTTCCCTCTCACTCCAGAGAAGTCATCCGCCTCAAGAGTGAATCACAATCACTTAGTCACAGAAACAGTTGATTGTGGGTCACATAGTGACCACAGATGGCGTAGTAAAAAACGTCAATTTTTATATTTATTCATTCTCAGATGGGGTATACATTGAGGACCTCGTTAGGGCCATACCAGGGATGCAGGTGGTCGGTAGCACCCGGGGTAGGAGGAGACCGAGGCTGACATGGGAGCAGGTTGTCCGTAAGGATATGGAGATGTGTGGGGTGGACAGGGACCTGGTAGGAGACAGAAGGGAGTGGAGGGCCAGAACCCGCAGACCCGACCCTGCCGCAGGCGGGAGAAGGGTATGATGATGAGATGGGGTATACATATTCGGTTCAGGTTTTCAATGTTCGCTTCCTGGGGCAAACCTGCGTACTTTCAATTTTTGGAAGCAATAGCAGTCAGTGTACATATTTTTCAACGCATTTGCGAAGTTAGCTTCAAAAGGGATTTTACAGAGAGGTCTTGTAGTGTAAATGTATAGGGCGAATATCTTTATCGATTTTTAACTATGGAACATATCTCAAAATATTAGCCAATCGTTTTAGTGCTGGATTAACCACAGAGTGGCTTTTCAACAGTTGATGCCCTCAGCTATCTTTGTTTTGTTAGTTTTAGGGCCCTTCAACTACAAGGTCATGAGAACCCCGTCCACTACATAGTTGTAGTGCAGACTTCACAGACACTACACTAATGCGACAATTATTGGGTATTAGCAGTACCCAGTTTTTCCAAGCGGCCACCCATGTTAGTAATAGCTAGGGTTGCGTTGCTTAACTTCAGTGATTAGACGAGAACTGGTATGTCCAACGCAATAAGCCGCTCCCCCTTCAGTTATCCATGTCCTCCTATTCACACACTGAAACTCATGATGTCACAATATTACAGGACTAAGTCCGTACCTCTGATGATGTCCTCTGCACTTTCCACAAATACTATATCATGCTCCCAAGGGTCATCAACGTTGCCATCAATAAACTGTCAAATTAGAGAAATAGCCTTCGAGTACCGGTATTTATAACAACTGGAAACTCCTCTCCCCCACAATCATAAAGCCAATTACAGTCCCTGCTCAATAATCCGTGTTCAAGGAGTTAGTTCGGGTAGTTCAAACACACAGTGTCATCCCTTTACTTTTCATTTGGCGGAGGGAAAACTATCGACCTCGACAAGAACCAAACCAAACTTGCGTGAATAATCCCAATTATGCCTTCACTCGCATCTTCCAGAGCAGTGCACGCGAACAATAAAAAAATCACATTTATGTCATAAGGACAATTACTAGTCCAGCTTTTCTATAAAATATGATCATCATTAATATCATCATCTAGTTCCGACATGTCCATATCTGTCTAATAACTTTCTACATCTAATGGTCCAGATGGCCAACATCAGACCTGATAGTAGTGACATTTAAAGGGTTAAAGAGTAAGTGCTTGAAATAAGATCTTTTTGAAGTAAATTAAGCGTATATTATATACAGCAAAATGTAAATGAAAAAAAAAAAACCGCTGGTTATCTCGAGACCAACCAGTTTTATACAAGTCGGAAATATGACTTCCTGTATAGAAAAAAAAACACAGCAGCAGGTTGATTGACATTACAGTAGTACCCAATTAATGACTAAGAATAGATCTGTATGACCTCAGAATTAAAGTGGTCAGAAAAGAAACCTGCAACGTGCATCAGTTAACGTCTCAAAAGCGAGGTGATTTTCATTGAGCAAAATCTAGAAATAAAGGCGAGATATTAAGCACATTGCCCATGGAGTCATCAAAGATTGTCGATAGACAGCTTGTTGTCAGGACAGACCTACTCTGTGTGAAACCAGTTGTTCAATCAGCCCTCAAGATGGGTGATGTGCCCTGCACTACTATCTAACACGCAAAATACTGCAGTATAACTAAGTCGTAGACGAGTACGCGTAAGGCAAAGCAAATCACAAGATAGTGCGTGGGTGTTAAAGCCAAGCATTCATATTCTACCCTGATAATATCTACAATGAAGTGTCAATAATGATTATAGCACGACATTTTTTTATTGGAAACAACTGGCAACGTTGATACTACACTATTTGGAGTAGTATTTCATAACGCTTGATTATAATTATGTAGGAGTAAGTGATTTCATTATAACGGTGACTAACTCCACCCTAACGTAAACCACGCCCCGAATGCGACTGCTATTATTGAAAATGGGATTTCCTCCCCTTTTCTGTGTGATTAACTTGATATCTTACTCATTAATATAGTAATACTTTTCCCCTCTCCCTCTCTCTCTCATACGGAACATTTGTGTGCGTGTGTCTATATTCCCTCAGACGAAAACGCCCACAATTCACTAAAGAAAGGACAAGTCCAAAGGGCCATCAATAGTCGTAACCTAGGCTATTTCGGGAAAATACGGTCGCAGCAAACGACTTATTATTTTTAGTCTACAAGGGCATGCTGGCACCAGACTGCAAAAAGCTGGACCAGTGTTTTCCAAACTTTGATCCTTGTCCTGGTACCAGTCCTAATACCTTCTGTAATGTCCAGAAAGAATTATTCTAGAGACATGAAGAAAACCTTTCATCTAATGGACAACAGCTAGATAACAAAAAAAAATTGGCAAAGACAGAGTCAATCTATCATGAAGTAAATAAATAGTCCATCATATTTGGTACATTTCACCCAAAAATGAATAATGATGCTCCCTACCATGACAATCATGCACCAGGTTTGGTTATAAAATATGGATCCTATGTTCAGCAAGTGGATATTATTCATATAAGTTGACATTTAAGTAAGCTGGAAGGAAAACTGACAAATCTAACAGCCATCCTTAGCACCAACGATCAAAGAGCTCTTGAAAGCTTTTGAAATCCGCAAGGGGAAGCGTTTTTTTGACAACTTTCTTACCTCATAATTTACAGGTTGAACTATCCAATAGCCATGTAAATTCAACAGGGCTGCAAAATGTCTACCACTCTCTCTAAAACATAGGTCTCCAACATTTTTGACTGGTGGGCCGGAATAGGAATATTTCGAAGGCCTGTGGACCACAACCCGATTCATGGTGGTTTTTTTTTAAAAAAATTACACAAATGGCAAATATTATAACGTTGTCATAAATCAAATGCAGGATTTTCCACAGAGACTAACAATGACATCTGAATGACGCGACTGGCATTTGTTCTTGCTCGACAGCTCAACACTGTTTTATGGAATCCCTCCGGCGGGCTGTGGACCCTAATGACCTTTGTCGTCGATGAGCCCTAAAACACACACAAAATCCAGCGGGCTGCGAGTTGGAGACCTATGCTCTAAAAGATTATTTGGTCATCATTGTACCTGGATCTAGAGGCAAGCCTTAACACATCATTAATATATCACATTAAGTGTAACTACAAGACAAGGATCTCCCTGTGCGGGTTCCGGGACAGGCTATAAGGCTCACTCCATCCCTGCATATCAGGGTACATCACCAGGAGGGAGTGGCTGCATTGCGTTTGGACTGATCACTAAAGTTAAGCAACGCAACCCCAGCCAGCATTGGTGACCGCTTGGGAATACTGGGTACTGCTAATAAATCCAGACCCTGCCTTAGAGAGGCAAGAGACAAACAGAAAGTGCTCATCTACATGCAGATGACATCCCACACACCAAACGGGACCAAATTATTGCTTCCCATGCGACGGAAGACACTCTTGGGACTTCCGTCCATCTCGTCCGAAAGAAACCACTCAGCTCAGCCAGGAACGAACCTGCCTTCAACGAACTGAAAGTAAAGAAATCAAGTGCACTACCACTGAGTTATCGAGGAGAGCTCCCCAATGAAGATGTTGAGAAAAAATGAATTTGCTCCAGCCAAAAACCACTAGTCTTGGTTTGCCCGGTCTATAGTAAACCCACCACCATGATACAGGCAAGTTACCATTCAGGTACAAGAACTAACGTGAAAATCAACCATATTTTTCATATTAAAAAAGTCACTCACTAAAATAACAAAAAAGGGGGGAGGGAAGAAGCGGTTGTTCAAAGTCGCTTGACATAAAGAAAAATTAGCGAAATTCTTGGAGAGGGAACAAAAGCCGACAACATTTCGCAGAACAGCTGATGCAATCATACCTTAACAGTTAACACATGTACAAAAATAATATTTTTTGGTCATGATTTCTGCGTTTCTCACATTCTGCCCTTCCTTTTCTTATTACAAATGATCAGATGACCCTGGCGAGTAAGCCCTACATTTTTGTACTGTACATGACTAGAAGCAGTTAACATGAAAACTTGACCTAACTCAACTTGACAACGTAGGGGAGGTGCTGCCCGGAAATTATGATAATATCAGTCATCCTGTAATAATTTCAAAATTAACTATATAATTACATTCACGGTTTCATAATCTTTAAAACCATAAAGTTTGAACAAAGCCGTTATACTACTTATTGATAGCAATGCAGTTTCTGAAAATAATAATGATTTCATTAAAAATGAAAAAACCATTTTCAGATATACATGAGATAGACTGTAAAAGACTTAACGAGACATTAATGACTAGCACAAGAACCTTTCCTATCACTCAATCAGCAAAGTCCACCAACGTTTCACTTTCAAATTTTTTAATGGCCACACTGTACGACCATTTGATAAAGGAGGTCATGAAATGCGAGAGAAGCAGACCTATTTATGTGGCATATTATTTTTAGCTTTCATTCATCATTAATGCACAGGAACTAGCTAAACTTTAGAAATCAATAAACACGACCTCAGAGTGTGAATGAAAAGAAACAAGAAATAACGGATCTGATATAACATTTAAAGACGACGGATCCCTCTCGTCGAGCTGCAAATGTGAGGAAACGCAGTCTAGTAAAAAAAAATACCAAATTTCCTCTTGAATGAAGTAGAAATCTAAAAAAACATTTCTGAAAATGGATGAGAATAAAGAGTCATTTCCATGGTTGAGCATGAGACTTTCTCCATACTGCTTGCGAAATCCGAGGTTGCATAATCAGGGGAGCCATATCCTTAGCTTAATGGCATATTTTGAAAATGGGCACAACAAATTAAAGTCCTTCACAAGCAAGTCCTGATCCTTTTGCTGCCTATGGCAGGGTCGAGGACCCATCTTGCCCCTCTGAATGGACACAAGGGTGATTTTTCCGCAGCCGGTTGCCGACCAAAGTTGCAACCCCTATGCTTATTTATCGTCGGTCTACTGTTCGTTGGGGCAGTGGCGTCGCTAGGGTTGGCGTCATCCGGTGCGGTGACACCATGATGTCACCCCCCTCTCCCGCAAACAGCCGCTTCTGCTGCTTTGGCATCACTCCATTTCTCATGGTGCGAGTAGTGTCACCCGGTGCGGCTCGCACCCCCTAATGACGCCACTGCGTTGGGGCACTCCACCGACGCTTTGGGACGAGGGAATTTTGCAACTTCTACCCGTTGCATAGTAGAGAGGGTTCTTTTACGTGCAAATGCCATCATACACCACACGGGACCTCATCCGAAAGACGGCTCCTTATCTCCCTCCTAAGGGTTCGTCTTGTTATGGCTGCCTGGCTTACTCCCCAACCCTCGAAACTAATCCAGTAAAGACCTCTTTCTCCCTCTCGCCCGAAAGAAGCCAAGCTACCTCGATTCAGGATCGAACCTGGAACCACTGACGCAGTAAATCGAGCACGCTACCTATTGCGCCACCGAGGCAGGTAAAATTAAAGTCTTAAGGCTCCAGTAAAGGAAAAGAAGTGGCAGAACAATGGTGGTATCACCAACATATCACCTTCAAAGCTGGGAATTAAAATAAACTCAGTCCACCCAGGTAGATAACGGAACAATTCATCTAATCACCTAGGATAGGTTCAGTTTATTAGTCATCAGATAGCTTCAGGTCTGGTCATCCAATCTCCCTACCTCGTCCAGAATCAAACCTGAAATTATGAGGTCAACAAAAGCATGATCAGTTACCGCAGCAGGATAACATGAGTAAAAGGCCAACAAAAGAGTTATAGTATCGGGTCGCCAGACACTCAACTTTTCCTAGTGAGATCCTGACGTGCACCTATCCCCTCTCTTTCGTTGATTTATAACGTTGGCATCTCTTTTCCACTACTGAATGTAATTTACCAACGCGAAGGAGCGAGCTCCTACACCTGGGAATTTCAGCGACCTACAAGATATATTTCCCTCTCCATGTAGTTTCAAAAGGATGTTTTACCTGCTTGTTGGTGTTTTAGGGCCCTTCAACTACAAGGTCAGTAGAGCCCCGTCCACAGTGTAGTTCTTATGCAGAGACTGCACAGACACTACACTAATGCGACGATTTTTGGGTATTAGCGGTACCCAGTTTTCCCAAGCGGCCACCCATGTCAGTACTAATTGGGGTTGCTTTGCTTAACGTCAGTGATCGGACGAGAACTGGTGTGTCCTACGCAATTCGCCGAGTTGTTTTACCTGCAGTGGTAACAAGGTGGACACCGCACGGGGGCTTCCCAACCGTACAGAAGACAATTGGGAAGCAAGACTTTTCCCCCAAAACAGCCACCCACCTCGTTCAGATCCGAACCTATATTCATGGGCTCGAAGTCAAGCACACTACCACTTAAACACGGAGGCAGATCTCTCTCTCACACACACACCCACACCTTTTATCCACTTCCACGCCCTCGTCTTCTGTTCTACATTTCACCGATCCCCTTGGGAGCGGCTAGTTGCGTTGGACACACCAGTTCTCGTCTGATCACTGAAGTTAAGCAACGCAAGCCCAGTTAGTACTGACATGGGTGGTCGCTCGGGAAAGCTGGGTACTGCTAATACCCAATAATCGTCGCATTAGTGTAGTGTCTGTGCAGTGTATGCATTAGAACTATACAGTGGACGGGTCTCTAATGACCTTGTAGTTGACGGGACCTTAAACTCCAACAAAAAACAACAAACAACAACCGATCCCCTCATTTCTTCCTGGAAGGATATTGGTGGATACTGCGAAGAGTACTCAACCCTATCCAAGACAGGAAATGAGATGAAAATGGGCGAAGAACACGACTGAACACCACTGATGAACTAACAGTTTGGGGAGGGAGGGATGAGTAGGAATAATTTCAGTATGGGGAAGGAGGAGAGTTATTTTGCACGTAGAAAAAGGTGGCTGCTTTATCACACCTGTGTTTATTGAAAAAAAAAACGTTTATCAGGTTACTGAGAATTGAATTGAGTCAGTCTGTAAAAACACATCTAAGATAGAATTTTCCAGCACTCTGGTTATCTGCCCCTAGTCATCATCCTTCAAGGTCGATTCTTTTTAGATAACAGGCAGTCCTACACTATACTGCCATTAATGTTGAGCATGAGATGAATTGCGCATGGTGTGATATTTCATCTATCCTACAATTAGGGTCTGAAATGCGAATTGCTTGAATCAAATTACCAGCTCAGCATGGATGTCAATTTCCTTAACAAACAGGGAAATTAGTTTTAGTACGGTCGGTTTCTCGTCGATGAGGAGACAGGATACGTTGTGGTTGGCAATATGTATTAGGGGATTTGCCATGTTGCACCTGTAAACCCGGATCTAGTGAAGAACAGGTTTTCTGTGAAGATCATCATGATGACTGACGACATCCGCGATTTACATCTCTTATCTTCGTGAAAGGAATGATACAGGACCACAAACCAAAGGCATGTTCCTACACCTAATTTTAGCTATGGCTTTGCAAAATAAAACTTCCAATCAAACCAATTCCCTTGAACACACCACTGGTGAGTTTCAATTACAACATCTTGACGCGCTCGGAATAACACTTTAATAATGTGACGCTTGAAATGTTATGCAAGACACGAATACAGTATTTTAACTTCTGATTATTGTATCCTTGGACTGTCCATGACAGGGCCTACACTACCTTTACGTCTCAACTTCCGCTATCTTCGGTCAAGTCCCTCTCCACCATGCATATAGTCTTTCTTCGTCATTCAATTTGGATTGTTCGTTTGTTGTTGGCGTTTTAGGGCCCTTCAACTATAAGGTCATTAGAGCCCCGTCCACTGCGTAGTTCTAATGCAGAGACTTTACAGACACTACACTAATGCGACGATTTTTGGGTTATTAGCAGTACCCAGTTTTACCAAGCGGCCACCCATGTCAGTACTAACTGGGATTGCGATGCTTAACTTCAGTGATCAGACGAGACCTGGTGTTTCCAACGCAACAAGCTGCTCCCGATGTTGTTTGTTGGTATTTTAAGGCCCTTCAACTACAAAGGTCATTAGAGCCCCGTCCACAGCATAGTTCTTATGCAGAGACTGCACAGGCACTACAGTAATGCGACGATTTTCGGGTATTAGCAGTACCCAGTTTTCCCAAGCGGCCACCCATGTCAGTACTAGCTGGGGTAGTGTTGCTTAACTTCAGTGATCAGACGAGAGCTGGTGTGTCCAACGAAATTTGCCGCCCCCCACAAGCCGCTCCCGATTCGCTTTGAGAGACCATTGGAGTCTACAGAAGCCTCTTGCAAGAAATGAAACATCTCTCTCAGGAAGATGCTCTTTTTATCCTGACTATTTTTGAACTTCAGTTTGGGAATCCCAATATTGGTTCTAGGGTAGAACAAACCCATTTTATCTCTGCACGTTTGCTCTGAGACTTTTCGATACTCGTTAGGAAGAATCCTATCTTTCTCTTCTGTCTTTCTATCCTGTCCGTTTGTGTCTTTCTCAGTCTACTATTTAATGTCCATTTATCTGAAGTCTTTTATCCTTCAGTTTCTACGTCAAAATCCGGGACTAATGGATGCCTTACCATCGACTGGGAAAAGAATTAGGTAAAGGAGAAACATGTACTACTTCGAGAGAGAGAGAGAGAAAGCCACGTACATTAATGATTGTCACTCGCGTTGACAAATGAGGTCAAATCAACAAATATTCAAACTGTAGCATTAAGTAAAACGCCATTTTCAGATGAAAGAACATTTCAAACATGATGTGGAGTTCAACTTCGTTTTCGTATCCCACTTCTGCTAATCCCAAAAGAAACTACACTTTAATGAAACTACAAGTCTTGCAAAACGTTATTTAGACTCGTGTTATTTTTGCACATTCATGACACCGTAACGTTTCTAAAGTGCATACTCACACGAGTACTAGCAGCAACAATAACATCAAAAAAACAAGATAGCGGATATTTACGCTGAACTCAGGATAAAATAGTACGTTAAGTTGATGTCATTTTCATTCACACAGGAAGTGTACAATATATTTAAAAAACCTCCCTTTTTAACAAACTGGCAATAGGCCACGTCTCAAAGAATATTAGGTAGTAAGTAGTAGTAGTAGTACACATGCACACTGACTTCGTTTCACAAGATTTCAAGGATACCATTTTGTAACAATTTATTACACAGGACGTAGTAGAGACCCCCGAATAAGCCCGAGGATATCATAGTAGATTAAATTAGGAAGTGTAGGGAAAAAAAAGGGTGATGCAAGGTGTGCTTTGTGTCCATCCACACATCTGGCCATCACTTTTTCTTCAAAATATAGGAAGTGACAGCTGACACAGCAACAACCCTTATGATAAAACAACCGCAGTCAATAATAAGCGGAAACAGAAAACTACCAAACTTGTACCCAACGGCTCTTTCACGCCTTTTGAGTGACTAGCTGTTTAACGAGCCGTCACTCGTAACCTGTGACCCCGTAAGACATAAACGGGAAACACCTCTTCCTTTCTGTAGACCTACAGTACTTGAATGTGATGTCTGACGGGATGAACGACGAGAGACAACGCCTTAAAATATAAACCACGGTGCTGGTGACATCTGAGAAAACAAAGACATGCAATGACCAAATACCAGGAAGGAACCTCCTTCCAAATCAGAGAAACAGTCCTAAATAATCTAGTGTCGTCTCAAATAAATATGACTTCAATAACTATGACAAACTAACATTCATTTGAGTATTACCTGTCTCCTATCCTGGAAATCATAAGGCAAGGCTCCTCAGTATGGCCCAGTCACAATTTCTGTATTATTCTGATTATTTCCACTAAAATTCATATAAATTCAACCTCTACCAACACTACTAGGGTTGAAGTTCACAACAGGCACCGAGGTTCGTAACTAACTAATCACAAGCAAAGCCGGAAGCGGCTGTATTGCGTTGGGCACACCAGTTTTTGTCTGATCCCTGAAGTTAAGCAACGCAACCCCACCTAGTACCAGCATGAGAGACCGTTTGGGAACACTGGGTACTGCTAATACCCAAAAATCGTCGTAAAAGTGTAGTGTCTAATGGAGACTCTGCATTAGAACTACGCAGTGGACGGGGCTCTAATGACCATTGCAATTGAAGGGCCCTAAACACCAACGAAACAAAAACAGACAAAGCCGTGTGAAAGTACAAGTAGAAAACGGAAGCCAGTTACAACCTGCAGCCTATTAATACATGGTAGAGGATCTGCCTGCATCATCATAATATTCTTGATCCTGCCTATGGCAGGATCGGATCAGAGATACTCTCGCTCTCTAGTTTCTTCTATCTGCTACCAGGTCTCTATCCACACCACGCACTCCCAAGTCCGGCGGTATAATCTGGTCTAAACAAAAAATAAAGGTACATGGGCGTAAAGTGGTCTAGCGCATAAGATCATTCGGGCACACATTTCACGAAAAATGGATTGTCTGTAGAATAGCGTAGGGCCCTTGGGACACGACAGAATTCAGAAATAGCCACGTAAAAACACCCACACGCAACCTTCTCACTATAGACCACTATTTTAAAAACTTACCATACAACAACCTCTTCCGTCGATCGATATTACTATTATTGGGTGTACAGAAATTTTCAAATATAACTGCAGAAAAGAGAGCAAGGAAGAGGAATTAAGAGAGGATAGATATGGAGCAACCACTCTGACACAAAGATATGGATAGTCGAAAAGATGAATTCAGTGGAGGAGGATAGTCAACCCCTTCCGCAATTTGCCGGACATGTAATGGACTGATATCTTTGTCAGTTGTTCTTCATATGCGAAAAAAAATACAGTACTGTATATGTATAAGTATCTACTTGAACGCTGTTAAACAAACAAGGTCGAGCTTAGAGTAGTGCAATAAAAAAATCTAACGTGAGTCATCCATCTACCGCCCATTCACAAACGCCAGATAACACAAAATAACGACACTGCCGAACACCGTCCATTTCATTCATGCCGTCTTGCAATGAATTCACTCTGCTCCGCCTCTGAAACCTAGCCAATGGCATATTTTCAATTTGCATGCTACAGCAGCAATACCAACGCAACGCTATTCATTCATAAATAACCCTAACGTTTGCATGGATGGACAAAAAAGTCGTGAATGGGATTTCCTAACAGCGTGTTGACGCACATAACGTCCCCAAATGAACCAGAAATTACTGGCTTTCACAACTGCCAGCGAAGATGTATAAAACATCTTAGGTATCTACACGCAATTGCCAAAAAAGAAAAAAAAGGTGCACAACGGGTGGTGGGACAACAATAATTGGTGAAACCTGTCACTGCAGTGAGCAAATTTGGCAAATGTAAATAAAACATGTGTACACAAAGTCCAACTCAAATTTTGGTATCATACACTTAAGGGTGGTTTAAACGCTACGAGTTAACAAATTGTATCAGTTAAAATGAAGTGCGTAGACAGCAAATACCATTTCGGCAATTGTCATGTCAAATAAACTCGACACTATTGGGCCGGGCCTCTTGATACTTTTAAAAAACAAAGCAACTCCTAACCCTTTTCCCGCCTACGGCAGGGTCGGGTACCCGTCTTGTCCCTCTGAATGGGCACAAGGGTAATATATTGGACAGTGTTTTTCCGCAGCCGGTGGCCGACCAAAGCTGCAACCCCTATACTTATTTATCGTTGGCCTACTGCTCATTGGGGCCTCTCTCTCGCCCGAAAGAAGTCAACCAACCTCGGTCCAGTATCGAACCTAGAACCACTGGGCAATTACCGAGCATGCTACCCATCCACTGGGCCCTTGAGGTACTCCCAGTTTGCCATGCCTGGACTATACAACTAAATGAAAACCTGGCTTCCAAACTGTACAAACAGAAGTTGGACCTGTGGTGGAAACGGTAGTAAAAAACGTTGCGTGTAAACACCTGACAAAACGTACATCTTGTACATGTTTGTCCGGGGTAGAGTATGTCGTATGAGGCAAATAAAAGGATTGTGATATTTGGCCGGTAGTCTGAGGTGTAAAACCACTGTCCAAAAGTCCTCATGAGTCCCACTTCTCTTCTCTCCTCCTTTATCTTCCCATCCTACCAGTTTGTATGTCTTGAATTCTATCATTTTACTTCTGGGTGCAGTTGTTATCTATCACTGCCCTGGTAGTGTGCCAATGTTGCCGGTTGAATCCAACTATTGTACACGATGATGCCTCAGGCCTTGCGCCCTCCTAAGACAGTCATCAGCGACGGCTTCCGTCAATAAGTTATACGATTCAAGCTGCTGTATCTTCAAAAGACCATGATTTCAAATTATTCCAGTTGTTAGTCTGCCGCTACATCCCTAACCCAGCTTTCAGTACCAGAGAGCATGTAAAGCAAAAAGAATGGTATTGACACAGGTTTTAGCTTGCCTGCTAATCATTAGTTTACGGACTGATTCACTTACACGCCTCCTAAACTTTCATTTCCAGTACTTCAAGAGACAAATGACCTACAGTTCTTATACCAAGACGGGGTGTCAACAATACAAATCACTTTTTTCATGACTAATGCAATAACCGGCTGCTCCGGAAACAGTAGAACAGCTTAATCAGATGAGTGACAATCGACCCTAGATCAGACAGTAGACTTTCCAAAATAAAATCATTCCAGGCCACATTACGTACAATTTGAAAAGGTAGAATAAAGTAGAAAGTAGTTCGTGCTGAACTCGATGCAACGTCGAATTGGGCGATGAAAGTGAAAGACCACAGTTACTTGGCAATTTCAAGCTAGAAATATCAGAAACTCTTAACAATATGTATCACAAATCAACAGTGAGTCATCTGTCATTCTTAAAAGCCTCGCAAAATTTAATCAATACCTTCAGGTTACATTAGATCGTTATCTACATTTATGTCGCGATAATTTCCTAAGCATTGACAAAGCACCAATCTACGGAATTCTCATTAATTACAATCCAATTCAAAAGGGATAAAGTACCACTAGCGGTTAAAAAAACTACTGTTCATTTGGATGGTACCTAAATAAGACCCACAATTAAAATTCGCAATCAATTGAAAAATTTTGAAAACCCCAAGCTAATACGCTCCGCATAGACAACATTTATGCTGAACTAAATATTTTGTTTAAATCTCAACATCTGAAATTAGTAAATGAAAAATGTCAAATAATGGTCTAGTTTCTGCAAGGGATTCATCATCTTCAGCCCATTAGTCCACTTCTTTACCTGTCAAGTGATTAAGGGCAGGTATAGTATGAACCACGTTTTGAAGACTGCTCTAAAGCTGACAAGGTCCTAAAGATTACCAGTCCTGAAAATTGGTCTTCAGTATGAGCATTGCTATGTTTATAGCCACAAACAAAACTTTAATCCAACGCTGTTTATCACTAATCATTTTTATCATTTGACAATGCGCTTTTTCACTAAATCAGTTGAACCCTCTACAAATCAGTTATAACAAAATGAGGCCTCATCCAAACCTAGGCTATTTACGCGATACTACGCATTTTCAGATAAAGTTATGTGGAGAAGGTACTTCCATTTCAGTCCACGATATTTCCACTAAATTCACCTTTACAGTTAAACACTGAGGATCTTTATGAAATGTACTAATAATCTACAACCTCAGATGCTGACATAGAATCGGGATGAAATGATGGCACTCATAATCCCTTGAACACTAATGTCGCAGTGTTATCATACACTATAAAGATGTTTATTTTAAATGTTAACTAGTTAAATAAATATGTTACATAGAACTTTAAATTTAAAAATCGTTAGTTACATTTCCGTTAAGGGCTGTAAAGATAAAAAAAAATGTATTTTTAAGGGAGTCTTAAATAATGACGTTGGAGTTCGATAACAGTTTCAAACGTTATTTGAACAATACCTGTGTTTTTCAATTAAAGAATGCCAATACAGAAATTTGATACAGCACTTGATTAATCCTATATATTTAATGCTACCATTAAATGAAAACGAACACTGAAATGTACTGCATCAAGAACAGGATGTAGATGCTATTTCCACATTATCTGTTCCACATATACACACGACCCCTCTTGTCATTTCCGTACGGCTAAGGATAAAAATTGGCCTAACGCCCACCTTTAATAAATAATCTTTTAACAAAATATAAACCTGAATAATATAAGGCAGACACAGAAAACACTAACGCTATTCACTAAAACTGGTATTACGCGTACTATCATAATTTAACTCAATAACCTTTCCCTGCTGGTATTGCTTATGTACATAGCTCACTCTCGAGTCAGAGTCAAACTAACAGCACCCAATTTCGTCAACAGACTGCTTCTTATCCCAAATAAGAAAAAATATCGGAAAAAAATACGTGGCTCGATGGATCTTCATCTCAAAACTATGCTTGAAAAATACAAGTTGTACCATCTCTTGTAATAAAACGGTGTACTCTATTGCGAACGTCAACTACAACGTGTCTTCGCTTTTACTGACTGACCCCTTTTCTCGCCCATAAAGGAAACGGCATTTTATAGTTTAAATGAAACATTTTCATATGATAATACTTGATTTAGGAAGCTACCCTAATTAATGAAGACAAAAACATATTTCCATGATAAGAATAGTGAATATATAATCAACGTTTCATTCACGAATTAACTAACAACATTAGCACCTCAGAAGGTAGTAATAAATTCATAAGGTGAAAAATCACTATACTCTACCTGTCTTCAAAAGCAGCTTTCCAAAAATCTGCCGCATCACTTTTTGTAATTCTGAATTGATCGCCGGCAAAAGTACCTCCGGGAAATATTGCCTTCAATTCAGAAAACATATGACTGAAGACTAAACTTAATTTCGTTAAATTTCGCCTGTATGTAGAATTCTCATCGAACATTTTTTCCTTTCCTTCCTTAAATAACTTAATCGCTTGTTTGCACTTTCTCATTAAATTTTCGATAAAAATTTTAAAATATTCATTGTCGTTCAGTTCATACATTTTATCTTCATATTTTTCACAAATGGCCCGCAAATGCTGATAGGTGTCAGGCAAGATATCCAATATGAAAGGTGGACTGTTTTTCAAGTTCATTCTCGGTTGCTGACACTGTTTCACCACTTTGTCCATTAGCTTCCACGTTTTCTCAATAGTTCTTTTATCGACTATTAATTTTGATGGTGCCATTGCTTCTGAAAAAGCTCCGTGAATTTTGTTCAATAATGATGATATATTTCTCGACGGCATATTCCAAGACTTGTTGCTGCCCGCCATATTAACGTTTCTTTCGCAATAAGAGAACCCAGCATCCTTTGCGATCAAGTGTACAAGATACATGACGACTTTTCCTTAATGAGGACGCTCGTAAAACTAATACATTTAAATTCATTCATAACTTCTAACATTACCAGCTGAAAGTTTATGAAACTTTTACAATTTTCAACCAAGTCTGTGTCAAAAAATGAATACTTTATGGTGAGGACAATTATTTCCCTATTTTGACTTTTAATATCGTAAATCGCAGTGTATGCCTGTGCCAGTGATGGGGGACGAAAGAGCGATGGCTGCCTGTAATATCGCCAGTGATACGTTGCGTAATGAAGACCCTAAGGATACTTCAAATTGGTACGTTTGTATTCAGTATGACATAAACTGTCGGTATTTTAAAATTTATAGCTATGTCCGTCTGTGTTGTATATGAAAATATAATGTTAGTACTTTTGAGGTTCATCCCATAGCCCCCTTATGCAACTGTAGTGTGTTTTTAAGTAAATGACCTACAAATTGTATCAGTTCGTATCTTGGCACTTTATTTACTTTTATATTGCAATAAATTGTTATCATTCCAGCTGGGAATTTTAATAATATTGAGGAGTACAACTTAGAAGTGTTAAAGTATTTATAATTTACATTTGAACATTGCCCGTAACCTACAAAACTTGTATTTGAAATGGCCGAATGTCATATGCAATACATATGTTGAATCGCAGAATTAAAATAATTTTCAATCTTATCTTATTTTATGTTGCTATGCATTCACTGGGTTAACAGCGTCTAACAAACTGCTACCATTAATTCATAATTGTGGCTGGACTGAAATATAAACATTTGTCGCATTAGTATATCCGTCACATATGGTACAGTATCTTACCTGATTGTTGAAGAGCTAAATATCATGAGATATTGTATGTTATACCGAAAGAGTTGCAATTACAAATTTATATCTTTTGCACTCCATTCCAATAGCCTTACATTAAAAATCCAAGTCATTTTTCTTCAGGTATTGCATTGGGCTTTGTCAAACGCTATTAACTAAAAAGTGAATATTTTCTGTCAGGTATGAAAAATTAGAGTCCGTTTTGATGTACAGTAACAACATTAATGACATTGTATTGGCGACAAAAGGAAAAGAAGTTCCTGAAGCTCTACGTTCTCATGTTTGGCAGGTGAGTATTGGAATTTATTACCAACACGGCTATGCCACGAATTTCTTTAACTTGTAATATTGTTTTATGACACAGGTATGTCTTGAAGTTAAAGGTATAAAGGATGCAGTGTTGTTTGAAGAAATTTTCGACCTTCCAGAACAAAATGTGCTTCGTAAAGATTGTTGCAACTTAGTAGGTAAGTTATAATAACTGTCTGATCATTTTGGTTTCTGTTACTTCTAATAATAAAACTTATAATCTTTTTTGTTTAATATTACTAGACAAACTTGGCAATGATGATGAAGACAAATTGTCTGTTGTTAGCGACTTAGAATCTATATTAACATACTTCTGTAAAACGAAAAACATGAAATACGAGATCAATAATGGCTGGTTAGAAATTTTAGCCCCACTTTTAGCGTTAAAATTAACTCGAATAGAGTTATATCATTGTTTTAATGCAATTTTAACTAAGTATATACCCAGGTAATAGCATCAAGTTTTGTTTTTTTTTTTTCGCGATTGTTGGGAACTGCCGAACTTATAATAATTTGTTTCGTGTTTTTCAGAAATTGTTCAAATAATGCTCAGATTTTTCATGTGTTTCGTTTATTAATTTTATATCACGATCCAGAAATTTGCTCTTTTTTGGATACAAAAAAGATTTCTCCAGGTGATTTTGCGCTAAGTTGGGTAAGTGTTAAAACTGTTAATAAAAAAAATTGCTTACTGGAATATCAAATTTTAACTTCTTGAGTTTTTTTGGTATTTCTGTTGGTTAGTTCCGAAGCTTGTTTGCAGTGAACTGTGGACTAAAAGTAATTCATGTTATGTGGGATGTTTACTTTCAACAAAGTGATCCATTATTTATATTCTTTTTGGCACTTGTTATACTAGTCAATACTAAGTATGTTACTTAGAAAGTCTTTTAGGTTTATCAATATTTGAATGTCTGAATTACTTATAGCTGATTCATGCTGTTTTATCATTTCAGAGAGCGATTATTAGCTATGTCAATGGAAACTAAAGAAACTATAATTGGTAACGTTTCATTGAACTAATATGCTAATCACGTAAACGCTTACTCAATTAAACTAAGACTTTTGGTTTGGCAAAGTAATCTCTAGCCTAAAAACAATTTTTGCGAGAGTGATGAAAGATTTTTAGTGTTCAAAAGAAGCGAATTTTCAAAGGTGCATGCCAAATAATAACTCTTTTAACTTACAGATATGCTTGTTTCGTTACCTGGAGGTTTAGAGGCTGCAGATATCGAAGATTTCTGTTCTCTTGCTTTATATTACTATATGAGGACACCTACGTCGTTCAAGAAGGTAGAGCAAGGAAACCTAAAACCCATTTCAGATTAATGTTATTACTGGAACCTTAAAATGTTATTTTTTTTAACAGAATTGCATACCTTTATTTATAAATGATGAATTTACTGTGAATCCTGGTTGTATAGTAAGTCAAGCATTGTGTTTACCTGTATTTGCTGAAGAATTAATTTATAGTGCCAAACATGGATCAGAAAGTGATGGAGTAAGCAGATTTTATCCTTACATGATATACTTGCAATATAAATTAATAGACGTTTCACCTGTAGTATTTTTCTTTAGCTTGAATCTGTAAGATTTTTTTTAGTGGACTGCAGACCTGCAGAACAGTATAACAGTGGACATCTTCCTACAGCATTCCATTTAGATGCCAATTTGGTTAGTAGTGCTGTGATTATATGGTATGTTGTAATGAATGATTCTCTTCATATCCATGGTATTTCCTTCTTTCTAGATGTTGCTAGAACCTCAGAAATTTAATACAGCAGTGCAAGCTTTATTTAGTGCTCAAAAACAAGCTATAGCAGCTAACTCAGTAGCTGGTGGTGAACATTTATGTTTCATGGGTAGTGGGCGTGAAGAAGAAGATCAATATGTACATATGGTTATAGCAAGTTTCCTCCAAAAACATCGCCAATATGTCAGTATTGCTGAGGGAGGCTATATTGGTAAGGGTAAAAGTGTGGTGGAAATTTTTAACAACGTTTCTGTCAGTAAATTCTTAAAGAGATTTTATAATTTTTTTTTATAAAAGCACTTCATTCACTTCTGCTGACAAATCTTTCAAATGGTTTGACGGACCATTCTAGTAAGTCATGTCTTGCATGTAAAAAAGTAGTGCAAAATGGTACATCGGACAAAGACGATGAAAGTTTTCCAAAGGTAATAATCTGAATTAATGCATAAGAATATGTGAAATTGAAGAATGCATTTTCGTTTTATGCAGCATTTAAGTTTACTTACATAAATGTTAAAAGTAATAATTTGATTTAAATTAAAATTACAGAGCAGCTCAATAATTGAAAAACTGTCATTAGCAGTTAAATCAAAGTCTGTTGAAATGAAAGAAAAAATGGTGGAATTGATAACGAATCCCCAGCAGCAGGCTCCAGAGAGGTAAAATTTACCGAGTATTTTATATCGTTCGTTAACTGTCTCTTGATAGAAATATTTTTTTAGGCACGTGAGTAGCTCTGATAAAGTTGGAAAAAGGTATCGTAATATGGCTTCTGTCTTTACCATTGATGATGACCATGGTGAGTATGTTAAAGGGGACTCTATACAGTCATGTTCAAAATTAAGAGATAAACATATTTATTCAAATTTCTCACAAAACTACTGGACAGAATTTAGTATAATTTGGTATGGAGACAGTAATATGCAACAGCAATTTATGCTCTACAACAGAGAAAATACCATTACAAAATCGTGATTCACATCTTCAAAACTGACATCGCAAGATGGAGTCGAAAATGAGGGTAATAGAGGGTATGGTCACCTCTAACGCACGCAGGTTGCAAAGCAAATCATCATACTGTTTATGAGACAGTTGAGTTCCTGGGTCAAATGCACCCATTCCTGCATCAAAGCAGTTCTTAGCTCTTGGATGGTTCTGGGAGATAGTTGGCGAATTGCAATTGCTGTTGTATATTACTCTGCATACCAAATTTTATTAAATTCTATCGGTAGTTTGTAAGAAATTTCAATAAATGTGTATTCTCTTAATTTTGAACATGAGTGCATTTTCCTGGTAAAGTAGAAGGACTCCTTGTCTGAAAATATCTACTTTTTATTTGTAGATGAAGGAGATGGTGATGCACATCTTGAACAAGAGGTTGTTAGTATTTCAACGTGGTTGAAGAAACCTGATGTGGTTGCTGCTTACAGATGCAAAATCAAAACTAACGAGGGATTATTTTTACCTTGGTAAGAGCTTAATTTCTTAAATATATAGAATAGGAAATCAAAAACACCCATTAAGAATAAATATAAATTATTTTCTGTGGTGGTATAGCAACCTTCTTGTGACGGAGACACATTTATATGTCTTGCGTGATATACCAAACCGAAGGGATCTTGCTCACATTGCATCTAGACGTGCATTATCTTCCATTGTGAAAATCACGTCTAAAAAGAAGTGCCCCGACTTAATAACCTTTAAATATGGTAGTGTTGTTGGAGATTCTATAGAAATAATGGATGTGGAAGTGTTTATCATTCCAAAGGCAAATGAAGCAACTGGTGTTATTAAACAAAAGATAATGAAATTGATTGATTGATAAAACTGATTGCGTCAAAATACACGACTATTATTTGGACAATGCTGACGTACCGTGTAGTGCTCGGAATAAAGTTGGAAATATGTCTTACTGCACCTTTAGTTCATCCATATGGTTGTTATCAGGATCGGTTATCACTCCAGTAGCTTGAAAAACTCTTCTCTGTTGATTTTTGCATTTATTTAAACGTATAAAGGTAGATTTAAGAAATCGGGGGATTTGCGATGACTTTTCACTCAAGAAATTCAGACTGTAATAAAATGTATATAAAAGTTTATTGATTACAATTTGGTTCCACCCTGGTAGGCATTTAACATTTTTTTGTTGTGCTTTCCTGTAATAAGAGTCTATCCTTTTCGCTTCTCAGTTGTCTTTAATTTCATAAATAAGTTATAAACCAATGTGGTGGATTGCAAAGTTTTATTATTATCATAATGTTAATAAATGTCAAGATTTTATGATTAAAATTAAAACAATTTTAGTCTTGGGTCACTTGTATAACGCTTTGGTTTTTACATCGTATACTTTTTCATTCTCAAGTGCTGATGACCTTCAATGTAATATATAAAAGTCGTGCTTTAATTTGCCAACTAAAGAATCATTGAAGGGCCACTAGTAAGGTGATTGACTTTTGTTTTTAAAATATTAACTAGAACGACTGTCAGAGTATAGCATATTCGAGACATGCAAACGTTAACATTTTAAATTTCACCATTTCAGAAACAAATGTACTGTCATACAAAAAAATTTATCATAGTGAAATGGTGGATCTCCTGGATTTAGCAGTAGAACTCGCAATAATTATCAATTTATGTTAATATTAACAAATTCACAAAAAGGATGTAATTAATTTCTCAATAGAAAAAGCAGGACAAAATCTTTGACAGCTCGTGCAAGGAATTTGAGAGTGCTGCCAGTGTACATGTCAGGTGTATGCTTTACTGTAATTCAGACGATCACATGAAAACTTTACTTAAATGTTAAGCAATAACTTATCTTTTAAAATATGTTTCAGCGAAGATTTTCATTAGATAGGTCTGCTTCTTGTAGGGTAGTAACAGTAATGTCCAAGAGTTGCCGTAATCGTTGAATGCAAAGTTTAGAACCATCAGCAGCATCTTTGCTTACCAATGCAAAGTTAAGAAAACCATGAGGTAGACCTTCCAATAAGTCGAATCCTACTTTCTTGTGCAACCGTAATAGCCTCTTCGAGAACAATATAGCATCATCTAAACAAGGGTCAAGCACACAAGACTGCAAAAAAGTAAAAAAAAAAGCCATGAACTTCATTAAAAAATAGCTTGATATTGAAAAAAATCGCATTAAATTCTTACCACAAAATGAACAGGTGGCAAACGTTCAATAAGTGCGTCTGGAGCCAAAAGAGGGGAGACGTAATAGTCATCTTTCACCAACCTCCGACAGTCTTTAATCGCACTCTTCATATCTCCAGCATCGCCCAAAACATTACCAGCAAAAATATTTTTGATTCCTTTCTTTTCTCCATCCACTTTCTTCGGAGGCTTCTCTTTCTGTTTTTTTCTTTTAAACGGTAAAATATTCGAAATACCTTTCAGTACTTTATCAGTTGTATTTGTTACTTTGTCCGATATTTTCTGAGAAATATCACGAGGAATCTCAAATAAAATATTCTCTTCAGACTCAGCTGACTCTGAGCGAAACATAGTACAACTTCCGTTATTATCAACATCCAAAACGCACCATTCATTTAAGTCTAAACCTTTGTTATCTTCTATATTTAACACGCCATTAGCACATTTGTTTTTGGCGGCATTGACAACTGAACTGCTGCTCTCATTATCGGCCGCCAAAACCTCGAGATTTCGAAAATCTGCAGCACTTACTTCCTCAAACGTTTCACAATTATTGTCATAACTTAACTGAACAGTTGCATTTGGTTGACTAATGAAAGGAGTAGTACAATTTCGTGATTCTTCATCTAATAAATTTGCTGCCACAACTTCCTGAGTATTATTAACAACTTCCTGAGTGGGAAAATAATCAGGCCTTTCAGGAGAAGATTTATCACTATCAATTCCTGAATCTGATTTAGATGCCAGTGAAGTAATCTCTGCATTACAATATTCACCCTTAGAGTCAATAAGATGGTCCTCGGGGCGATTAGAACCTCCTAGATATGCTAAAAGATATAAATCATCAAAATTATTTAATGCTAAACCAGAAAAAAAAGAGACACACCTTTATATTAAAACATACCTGCAAAACATCGAATTACGATCCCAAGAGGTAAAAGAGGATCAGCTACGCATAACATTCGAGATGGAGATATTTTCAAAGCTACTTCTAGAGGTGTATAAATGGGAAGCAATCCATCTGGTAGTCTGATTCCCAATTCAATAGCTTTAAGAGTTATAGACATGATCAACACGCCACCAGCACTATCACCGACAAGGCAGATTTTCTCTCCAGTACTACCTAATATCAAGTATAGCGTTATTTATAACACCATAAATGGGCCTCACCAACACGATAACAGACGTTGATATTTAACGGGCCCAAATGAAGAAAACAGTGAATAACATGCAAAATTGCCTCTCTATTTGCGTTAATTTCAAAAACTGATCACATCAAGACAAATCCCTCCTCCCATTAGAAGTCGTGGCCACCTGTAAAACCTTACCTAATTTGTGACAGTTCTCCAAGGCCCAAACGTAGGCAAAAAAGCATTCTTCAAATGAACGTGGGTACGGAGCTTTGGGTGCTAATGAATAATCGATGCTAAATAAAGGAACATCCAAGTGCCTAGCCCAATCATGAAGATAAACCTGGAAACAAAAACTTCTCTAAGTTTCCAGAAAGTGCGTTTAAAGCAGTTAAACTTACTTTATTATACTATTATAATGGTTACGGCGATATAGCAAAATAAACTCTATAGCTACAGTACTTACTTCATGAGATTTGGACGACTGTGCAACAAATCCACCACCATGACAATGAATAATCAAAAAAGGAGATGGTGGCATCACTGCAGTAGGTGGCTTACTTACATCAGCATCAAACTGAATTTAATAACAATCTCTTACTCCAATTGCAATATTAGTTGAAGACATGAATTTTTCTCATTGGTTTTTATCATACCTGGCCTTCTCGAACACAAGAAGATAGTAGTCTACAAGTGACAGGTGCTGGAGGAATGTGTGAAGACGGTACTGGAACCTCAATAGTTTTCGAGTCCTGGCAAACGTAGACTATCGGTTCTGGTGGCAAATATAAAATTTTATTTACAGGCACTGAAGTAACGGTGATGGAAGAAAGTTGCTATGAAGAAATGAGATTTTTATGTCAGGAACATATGGAATTTTTAAACACTAAGGATATTACACGTGCAAACAAAATACAATAAGTCACCTGTATAAAATGATTTTCATTAAGAAGCCAAAAAGATCGACAAAAATCTACAGAGGCCTTTTTAGTCAATTCCATTATGCGTTTACTCCGCTCTGCTGGATAATAAACATATCTCCCCCAACCAATCAAGGATGACGTGGCACGGCCGATCATTCCTCCGGTATTATAAAATCCATCACCGAAGGCAGCCATCATCACAGTAACCATTTCCAGAGGCTTCCTCATTGACTCACAGTACTGTAAAGAAAATACGCACAAGATTAGTGATGCCGACATTAATTAAACCAAACAAAAAAAAAATTAATAAAATATAAGAAAGCCATGGGAGTACATGGAGCCCTGAATGACATAACTCACTTTGAATTATTAACCTTACAAGACTTTCTTTGTTTCATTGGTGTCTTGCGGCACTTCAACTACAACGTCATTAGAGCCCCGTCCACTGCATAGTTCTTATGCAGAGACTTCACATACACCACACTAATGTGATAATTTTTGGGTATTAGTAGCACCCAGTTTTCCCAAGCGGCTACCCATGTCAGTGCTAGCTGGGGTTCCGTTGCTTAACTTCAGTGATCAGACGAGACTGGTGTGTCCAACGCAATAAGTCGCTTCCGGTGAAACCAACCAAAGAAGACAGCCCCGAGCTTAAATTTTGGCTTTAAATCAAGTTTTATTTATTAAGCTAACACATTTTTATGTTTGACCGTCCAAGTGAACTTTTCAGAGTTCATACCCTTACACAGAGTACTTCGCAGTCGCAATTTTCATTGCAGTTTGACTTCTTATTAAAAAGAGGAATAAAAAATATGAAAACAAATTATCAGAAATATGACCTTGTTCGAGAATTTCGAATTTCCGAGTCAAAGTACCCCAGTCATTTAACGACGATGACTTGATACTGGACTTTAAACAGTATTTCAATCTTTGTAACAATAATGTAATAAGTGACTTTGTTTGCTGAACTTGTACATTACAGGGCAAGACCTGATTCTTTTTCTTTTATTCACAAACATATTTTCCGCCGAATGCAGGGTGGAGTAATCATGAGTTTGGAAGGACCAAGAAAAAATTAAATGATCGACAGAACAAAAGGGTAAAGACAAAAGTGACAAAGAACTTCATGGGTGAACTTTGAAGAATGGCTTTATAAGGCTGGTTGCCAGCCTAAGACCAAGGTGCATTTAGTCGCCTCCTAATTAGGGTACTCAAATATCCTAATTTTTAGAAGCTTGTACTGATTCCGTGCTGAAACTCGAAGTCACATCCTGATTTGCCCAGAACTTTTGTAAAATTTTAGGATAATCAAGATGAATTTTAAATGAAAATATTTCCACTACTTGGCTGATGTCAAGAAGTAGTGGGCAGATGATCGAAACCTATCGGATGTTAAAACCATGAAATGTTTGCTTCAAATCATTATTTGCTGAATAAGATATCGTCCATTAGTAAATGCGTGTGTGAAAATGATGTTTTATTGGAGTAATAAACGTTATCTTCAGAAGTGCTATTTTTTTTTAAAAAAATTGTCCTGATTTTAGATCAAAGGTATCTGGCCCCTCTGCTTCTCCTCTACGAAGGGAAAGATAACATTCCTTATTATCTTCATTATACCCTTATCCATGTCCCGCCCTTTGAACAGCTAGTATATCTTCCACTACCATCAGCTGTTTAGGTCTGCATTCCAGATCTAATCATGACACCCCCAAATCACCTGTCTACTTCCTTCTCTGTAACTACCTACTCTTGTCACCTGTCCCTCACGCTCCGAACACATTAACGTGTTTGTGTCGATTCCTAACATACAACCCACACCACTTACCATTTAATAGAAAGGTGACAAACCGACTTATCAGATTTAAAATTACGGTACTTGGTTGAAGTTTACTTTCCTGCACTTTGTTAAATTACCCATTTCCTTGAGAACTCCTTGACTCGCACTTCGGAGAAACGTATATAAGATATGGCATGACAACTGAAATATAGGTAAAAGGATACTCAGTACGGCAAGGGTAATGATTCAGGAAATCAGAGGTCGATAAGTATGAAATTAAGGTTTTAAATGAGGTCAATTGTTGTTGAAACGGTGAAGTCCAAGAAATGAGATCAGACATTAATACAATAAAATGTTGAATACGCATGTAATATGAGTTGACGCTTCGGAGATGACAAGGTCAGCCCCCGACGCCTATATGGTCCTGGTATATGTGGATCATGCTTCTTTGACGATTAACAACCTTCAAAACACTTGCAATCTACAGTGCAGGAGATTACCAACCCAGTGACGGCGGCCGTCAGGAACATTCATGGGAAGGGGAGCAGGTTATTAGAAGGTGGAAATTGCTTCAGAAAACAAAGAGTTGCTTGTTGGTGTTTCAGGGCCCTTCAACTATAAGGTCATTAGAGCTCCGTCCACAGCATAGTTCTTATGCAGAGACTGCACAGACACTACACTAATGCGACGATTTTTGGGTATTAGCAGTACCCAGTTTTCCCAAGCGGGCACCCATGTCAGTACTAGCAGGGGTTGCGCTGCTTAACTTCAGTGATCAGACGAGAACTGGTGTGTTTCGCCGCTCCCTACCAAAACAGGAGCTACACCGGCAGGTAGAATGGGATTGGGAAGGGATAGCTGAGGTCAGTTAAGACAGGGTCGCCAGAAAAATTAGAAAATGTTGGAAAGCCATTTTAGGCCAGGCTGGAGGAGGAGGTTCATCTCAGGGCAGGCAGACATGGCGGTGGAATGGCGAGGTTGAAGGAGCCATCAAACAAAAGAAGGCTGAATCCCACAAATTAACTGAGACAGGAGCCCAGGAGTCTAAAATACACTGTAGGCAGGACAAGACCACAGCTATGAGGATCATTACCTTGGCCAAACACCAGAAGCATGAGGGCCCTCTATGATCAGTTAGAGATAAAGGAAGAAGAAAGAAAAATTTTTAAAATAGCCAAAGCTAGAGATAGGGCAGCTAAAGATATACCTTTAGCTATAACAGTGAAGGATAGCAAAGGTAAGGTCCTGTTTCTCCCTGTTGAGGTAAAGATGAGGTGGGAAGAGTATTTTCACAGCCTCTTGAGAAATGCCTCAAGGGGAGAGGACGACATTGACACCAATCATACTTCCTCTGGGGTGGTGGACATGGCTACCGAGGAGGAAGTAGTCAGGGTTCTTAAGATGAAAGGTCGAAAAGCTGTAGGCCCAGACACAGTCTCCATTGAAGTTTGGCGTACCCCAGGAATTATAGGAACCAGGTGGCTAGGGAAATTTTTCAATAGGATAGCTAGCGGAGATAGAATTCCTTCTGAATGGCTCGAGAGCTGGTGCCACTCTTCAGAGGCAAAGGTGATGTATCAAGCTTATGAGCCATTCAATGAAGCTCTAGGAGAGAGTAATGGAATGTCGCTTTCGGGATAGAGCTAGGTCGGAGGAAATCATTTTGAGATCATGCCAAGTAGGTCCATAATTGAACAAATTTTCATTCTCAGGCAGATGATAGAAAAGCATTGGGCAGCAAAGAAAGATCTCCATGTAATCTTCATTGATTTGGAGAAGGGTTATGATAGTGCTTGGAAGGTATTGCACAGAAAAGGGGTAGAAGAAGGGTTTATTTGGATGGTGAAGGATATGTATGATGGTTCGATAGCCAGGGTAAGGACTCCTTGGGGAAATATTGGAGGCTTCCCAGTGAAGGTTGGAGTACCCCAAGGTTGAGCACTAAGTCCATACCTCTTCATTCCTGTTACGGACGTACTGCTGACGGGAGTAGGAAAATGGGCCCCTCAGTGCATGATATTTGCAGACGATGTAGGAAAAGCCCTAAACGATATTAGAGCAGCAACAGAAAAGGGAGGATTAAAGAAGTAAAGATAAACATGAAGAAGACAGTATTTAGATTTCACGTAGGAAGGACAAGAAACAACAGAGCAGTGGTTAGGCCAGCTATGTTATATGGATCAGTGTTGGGCAGTGGTGAAGAGTCACATAAACAGAATGTAAGTATCCGAGATGCGAATGCTACGGTACACGAGTGGAGTGTCAAAGAGCTGATAGAATTAGTAATGAGTATATTAGAGGTTGCCTGGGGGTGAGTATGGACATGCAATGTTAGGAGAGCAACAAGAGTTTGAAATCGTGAATGACATGTTTTGGATGTGACATAAAATATGACTGCTAAAATTGGGTGGCTGCTAAATCAATGGGACTGCTAAATTTTCTAACTTGAACACTCAGGGGAATGCTGCAAATGGAGTAATGCTAAGTCTTGAGGGCTGTTATATCAAGGAGTTTTACGATATTTGACTTAACTTCGAATCTCAATGGTGAGGTGTGTGATGAATACAGTACACGACATGTAAAGTTTGTAAAGCGCTAGTTTTGATCTATAGTATTTGACTTTTCAAAATCTAAACAATTGGAAACAAATGCATTACACATACGAGTACTTTAGCATACAGGCGGCCTTTGGATCGGTGAACTACATACCGTACATTACTCATACTCAATATACTGTAAATCTGACCAGTTTTCTATAAGGCAGTGGTCTTCACCTGGGACAGTCAACATCCCATTTCAGTCAGCACATCCATGGCTAGTCTTCAACACCGCAAACCCCAATTGAAAGTCCCTCTATTGGTCTAACATGATCTTCGATCACTAGATTGCTAGTAGGGGGAATATTGAATGCATTAATAAAACGTATGCAATTAATGATAATACAAACCTGAAATCCAATACAACTGCCGTAGAAGCACGAACTATCAATTTCGTCTGCTTTTTGGTATAATAATTCAATAAAATCGAGAGAAATTTGAGAATCACCCGATTCCTCCATATTCGAATGAATCATTAAAGCATATTCGAGGATCTGGTTGATATTAAACATTATATCGACACACACCTTCAATTCCTCGTAACAATTCTGCTTACGAAATATGAAAGAATCTCTTTTCGTATGTATCGTACGACAAGTTTGAATACTTAGCGTTAAACATGAATCTCCTACTGAAATAATACTTCTATATCCATTGCCTGGTCTATCGGCATCCAAGTCATACAAATGCGCTATACGACCAGCTTCTCTCATTCGCACTTCAAATTCTTTCATAATTTCTAAAAATCGTATAAAAGTTTCTTCAATCTTTGTGCCAAGTGAACTTTTATCACAGTGAAAATGTTCTATATTATTTATAATTAAGGAACGTAATACATCGCACAAAGAAGCTCGAGTTGAGGAAAATCCACGATCCATAACGTCTTTCAACCAATTTTCGTCTTCCATGTTTTAGCGGGAGCTTCTAAAATCGAGAATTTTTTCATATAAATGATAACATTCAATTTCAGTATCCACAACTGTGTGATATAATGACGACCGAGTGAGTAGGGGGATGCAGCAAAGGTTGCAACAGCAGTGAAACTAAATCAAGCAACATATAAATGTTTATGTACATGTCAGTAACGAGTTATTGATAACGAGAAGAGTCACGTGTCTTTGTAGCGTTCCCTCCCCGTGCAGACTTCTTTGACACCCTCTGTTCCTGTGACGTCATTAGGACAGTTTTTTTTTTTTTTGCAATGATAACAAAATCATGATAATAAAGACCATGTAGAGTATATTTTTTAGATTCCTAGTGCATATTCTTTTTGCTTTTCAAACGCTGTATGGAAGAGTGTTTCGTATGTTTATAAGCAATTTTAACGTTGGCATATTTAATAAGTAGGGCAATGAATGGCACTATACCAGTATTTAATGAGCATACCTGTATGATCACTGCAGAGGAGTATCCATAAGTGTCCGAAAAAAAAGAGGCTTAATGTTGCATATTGATCAAATATTGAATATCCTGATAGTGGACTGGTTGGATATTGACAACATTCTTCTCAAGATCGCAGAAAGTATAACTTTCAGTAAATTAACAGTTGCGTCGTCTGTTTTTGAATTTTATGAAGAGCCCTTATTCTTGCCTCTTAAGATCGTCTGGTAAATGTGGAAGTAGGAAGTTGTAGAGTCGAAACTTTTAAAAAACAGTTGGTTAGCCATGACTTTATTCCACTTTGGAAATTGTTGCGTATTAGCTTGCGCCCCTTATTTCCTTGTATATAAGTATTCTGGACTGTAAGTATGTGTTATTGTACGGTTGTTATGGCAATAGACATGCAGTATTCCCATGTGGTGTAGCATCCTGGGGTAACCCATCCTGGTATACCTAGCATCCTCTCTATGTTGTTGTCTTACATGTAATACAGTTTTTAAACGTCTAGATTTCTTATTTTAGATCAGAATATGGAGTATTCTGGAAGTGTGTACAGGCTAGTGCAATATATTTACTAGCTCAATTATGTAAAATGTTGTTTTTGGCAACATTCTTTCCAACAACAGATACTTTTGGAGGTGGCATTGATGTGATAGGGGTAATTATTTCGGCATGCCATTATTTCTATGATTATAAATTTACTTGTTACAGTATCGTGACATATGTATTTGCTTGCTTTAAGGAAACCTTTAAGTATTCGGTGGATTTTGCTGATCTAGTTGGTCTTCACTTCATTATGACCCAAGTTGCAGGCAAAGGAGAGTTGAAGATATTGGTTGCTGGAATTGGTTGGGCAACCGCAGAGTTAATTATGACTAAGTTTTTTCCATTATGGGTTGGAGCTAGAGGCATGGAATTTGATTGGAAGTACATGCAAATGAGCCTCGATTCAAATATTAATTTAGTAAGAAACCACCTTTTGTTAACATGATTGCCATTATAGTATAATGAGAAGCTATTTTTTCTCTAGATTCATCACATAGCAACAGCAGCTCTAATTTGGTTATGGAGCCGTAATGATTTGAAGAAATCGGTTTTCCCTTTAATTGGCGTTTTGCTTTTATTTAGTCTATACAAGCCTTTAATTACAGAGTAAGTAAACAGCAGTTCAGTAATACGTTGTTTTTTTTTATATTTCACAATCACTTAACACCATTTAAATTAACATCAGGTTGATTTCTTACGTAAATTTCTAGCAGACTCTTAAGGGTAACCTTAATTTGAAAACAATGGCTATATTTGAAATGAGATGTTAGTGGTGATCAAACACCAGCAGTTCTAAACCAAAAAAAAAACCATTATTGTTGATTAACCAAATTTTGCTCTTTGGTTATTTCTTTACTAATACAATCATTCAAACACATTATCCAGAAAAGTCTTGTTTCGCTCAAGCAAACAAAGCTAAAATTTCCATTTTCTTTTAATTTTTTGAATAGACTTATCGCAAATTTGGGAAGTTTGGAATCATGGTCTACATTAGCAGTAAAAACATTCATAACAACAGGAATAAGTGGAACAGCTCTTCATCTTTATATTGGATTCACTCAAGGATTAAATTCCTACTAATTGTGTAGTTATTGTGTACGGTGAATGAATGGGTGTCTTAAAATAAAACACGACACAGTCTTTCTAAAAACAGATATTACTTTCATTAACTGTTACCATCTACATTTGAAATACAAATTCAATATATATCAATATAGTTAAAAGAATGTCTATCACCAACTTCAATGTATCACAAAATTGTCAATTTTTGAGAAACTCAATACTTATTTCTAAGATGTGACTTGTCGACGTCATTGTTACTTAAAAGGACATCTCTTATCTAATTACTCCACAAATAATGCTATAATGTTAAGTGATAATGATGCACTGCTTATTAAAACAATACAGCGAGCGAAGTAATGGGCAATTCACAAGTTATCTTTATTTGGGGCCATTCCGATCGTCTGAGTCTTAGAATCTTTAATAATATCACTTCATCGTGATGGCACTAATTCTCGGATTCAGTCACACATTCAGGTTTTATCTACTGTACATCATCTGCACGCATCAAATTCGTGCAAAGCAACTTGAAAACAATATTGAAGTGATCCTATATGTCCAGTCATTTTCCATTCCTTAATATATATATAACTGACATTTTGCTTCTTTGTTCAGCACTATAATACAATTTCTACAGCAACCCCCAACATAGTCACTTGTTTTTTTTGTACTGACAATTGAACTGTAAACGGCATTTTACAGTTTTACCAATTACAAGTGTTTAAGCATGCAGTGTTGATTTAAACCTCCACAATTTAGATATTTGCAAGGCACTATAGCTTCTTTTTAATAAAATATAACTAACATCTGTAAAAGAATCTGCAAACTAAGTTGTTTTTCCATGGTCTAAAATTAAATCCACTCTAAGATCCAATCTTTTAACAACGTAAAAAAACACTACACTTGTAAACTAAAGCAAATTTATAAACATTTAATTGATGAACCTTCACTAATAATGTCACATTCAATTCTCATAATTCAGACCTGAAGATGACGTGCTCTCCCTAGCGTTTGCATAAAAACGGAGATCATAATGAAAGAAATAAATGTAATGTCAACTTTCATTCAAGATTATAGAACTAAAATAGCTAAATTTTTGAAAAATACACGTTTTTTTTTATGAAAGAACCCTAACATCACCGTTCTTACGAAGTTCAGGAAAAACCTAAAAAGAAATTATAGAAAGAAAAATTGCTACACTCAAAATAACAACTCATTTTCAACTTTCAATTTCAGAATTAACTCTACTACAAATTTTTAAGTTGACCAAAACACAAACAAAACTAAAGTTTATTGCAGGGTCATTCGATTAAAAATGCTTATATTAGTAGCATTGATTGACGAAATATTAAATGTAAGCACTAAACTGAATAAAAAATAATATCCTGAACAATGTATACTGAAATTATAACATCTCTTAGATTAAGCGACCACCGTTTACGACGTTGCACATTGCACAGCAGGGGGACCAGCATCTGAGTCATCTGAATCTCCACCAGAATCTTCGTCTGTAGATGAATCATCGTAATCTTGTCCTTCTTCACGAGCCTAATAAACCGCAAGGTAACACTGATAATGGTTCAAAACAAAATATAAAGCCCCTCTTATGTCAACCAAAAACTAACCCGGCGGCGTGCTGATCGCCGTAAGTGATGCATAAGAAACCAAAGCATTTGACCATCAATCCTTTCGGGTTCTCTGTTTCTGTCTTCATCTCGTTCTTTACGATTTGCACACACGATCTAATACAAATATAATGAGCTCCAGGGGTTAATTATAAATCCTTAGAATATTAAAACGGCTACAATGCACTTACTGATTTTAAGCCAGCGAGTTTTGGTGATTTTTCACACGAAGGAACCCAGATTTTAATATCATCATCAAGACCACTCGTGGCCAGAACAGGCATATGAGGATGTGGTTCAAGACAATTCACCTAATTTTCGTGTAATTTCAAAGCAAATAACAGAAAGAAATCGATAATTATGACAATAAATATGCATATCTCTTATCGATGGATGCACAACTCAATAATTACAAAAAAAATATTGACTTACTACACCACCTTCATCACCAGGCATAAATTGAATTATGGATTCTGAGTCGTGTTCCCACATGTATATATGGCCACAATCACTACCACTGACAATAAATTCACTCTTCGATCCAAAGTAGTTGACGCCTTTTACTGAAATATGAAAGCAGTCATGTTGATTTGAGTTTACAGAGAATGATAAACATCCAAATTGTAAAGATCGTTAATATAAAAAGGGCCTTTCAATCTTCTTTGAAATAAACACGTTTACTACAATAAAAAATGTCATCCTCACTCAACCTATCACGATTGTGAATTCCGCTTTGTTCATCAATGAAAACTGAGACGATCTCGTACATTAAATATCGGTTGTTCTACGACAGTACGTTCAAACATTTCAGGGGAGCCAATTATTACGAGATGTTGTCGAATTTTCAGTACTGTGTTTATGGCCAATATCAACTATACTTCTAGGTTTTCCCATCCATCACAGCTATAAAAGCTTAGTGGACCAACCTAAGAATTGACTGACAACTATACTCTATTACTGGAAAACTTGGAGACTCCAGAGAACAAGTAGAGATGGGCCTAAACGATATTAGAAGAGCGATAGAAACAGGAGGGCTAAAGAACAACATGACTTAGACAGAGTATATAGCTTTCAATTGGGAAGGACAGGAAAATAATGGTGACGTACTCCCTAGGGGCGAAAAGGTGAAGAAAGTGCAAGAGATAAAGTACCTAGGTTCAACGTTCAAAAGCAACAGGGAGATACTCTGATGTGACCAATAGAATCAATGGGGGATGGAAGTCCTAGAATCAATGGGGGATGGAAGTCCT
>JAAFCE010008833.1:34828198-34848669 GCA_013389805.1 Trigoniulus corallinus | reverse complement strand
ATCAATGGGGGATGGAAGTCCTAGAATCAATGGGGGATGGAAGTCCTGTGTGATAGGAGAGTCCCGATCAAGTTGACAGGGAAGTTTTACAGAGCAGTGGTTAGGGCAGCTATGCTATATGGATCAGTGTTGGGCAGTGAGGAAGAGCCACGTCAATAGAACGCAAGTAGCCGAGATGCGAAAGTCGCAGTGCATAAGTGGAGTGTCGAGAGTTGATAGAGTAAGGAACGAGTATGTTAGAGGTAGTCGAGAGAGTAGGTTGAGGTGGTATGGAGACTGAAGCAGACGTGAGAGCAAATTGTCTGTGATATGGTGGTGTGGGGTAGACGGAGACCTGGTGGGAGATAGGCGGGAGTGGAGTGCTAGAACCCGCAGACCCAACCCTGCCATAGGCGGGATAAGGGTATGATAATGATGACCTATACTCTATAAAGTTAACTGAATTATCGTCATTACCAGTTGCATTGTTACGATGTCCTTGATACCGACGAACGTATTCTGCTCCATCAGAATGTGAAGTATCAAACGTGTAAATGTCCTCATCATTATACGACGCCAATATTTCTGAAATAATGTCATAATTGTAATAATTAATAATACTTTTAGCTATAAATGTCCCTCTCTTGGTCGCTCTTAAAACTAACTTGTGCATTATAGTGCACCGCTTAAAAGAATATTTTAATTATAATGCACAATTTGATGCATTACTCCATCAGATTCAAAACTTAACGCTTTTAGTAAAGAAAATGAATAATACTATTGAAGTTATTAATAATTACGATAACTGGAAATACTGAATGTCAAGTGATAACTATGAGGATAATTTAGTAAACTGCGTATGCCCATTTGACTAATGTACTCCATGACATTATCAAATATATTATTACCTGAACCATTATAGTTGTACACTAAGCAAGTGACATTGGCACGAATATCACTATTGAGCTAAATTTGAAAAAAAAGTCAAACATCCGTAAGCTTCATTTCATAAAAAAAAATCACAAGTTACTCCAAAAAGAACAAAACTTTTACCAGGTGGTGTGGACAATAATTCTTCATCGCTCTGCCATCCTGTATACACAAGAAATTGTTAAATTATAAATGATGAATTTTAAGACTTCAAACGATTAATTATTTGTGTGGGACAGGGTCTCCAAAAAATTAGAAAATGTAGGAAACCCATTTTAGGACAGGCGAGAGCAGGAGGTTCATCCCAGGACAGACAGATATGATGGTGGAATGACGACGTAGAGGCAGCCATCAAACAAAAGAAGGCTGCATTCCACAGGTTGATTGAGATAGGAGACCAGGAGTTTAAAATACACTATAGGCAGGCCAAGACCACAGCTACGAGGATCATTGCCTTGGTCAAACACCAGAAGTATGGGCCCTATATAATCAGTTAGAGACAAACGAAGGGGAGGGGGGAGAAGATTTTAAACTGGCCAATGTTAGAGATTGGGCAGCTAAAGATATTTCTCGAGCCATAACAGTGAAGGATAGCAAAGGCAGGATCCTGTTTCTCTCTGCTGAGGTAAAGAAGACGTTAGAAGAGCATTTCAACAGCCTCCTGAATGCTGCAAGGGGAGAAGACGACATTGACACCCATCTTACTTCTTCCGGGGTAGTGGACAGGGTAATAGAGGAGGAAGTAGTCAGGGCTCTTAAGATGAAAGGTCGAAAAGCTGTAGATTGCCTTCTGCATGGCGTAAGAGTTGGAGAGTACCACTCAAGGGCAATGGTGATGTCCAAGACCGTGGTAACTATAGAGGCATCAGGCTTATGAGCCATTCTATGAAGCTTTTGGAAAGGATAATGGAATGCCGCCTTCGGGATAGAACTAGTAGTGTCAGGGGAAAATAATTTGGGGTCATGCCAAGTAGGCCCACTAGGGAACCAATTTTCATTCTTAGGCAGATGATAGAAAAGTATAGGCAGCAAAGAAAGATCTCCATGCATACTTCTGTCCTAGCAGTATATCATTGTGGAATTCAGGTGGTCGTTAGTACCAACTTTTGCATCATTCCATGACATTTCATTTTTAACGTACAATTACATTCATCTAAAACAACGATCACACATTGTAATACTTACATGACTCATTCTACGCTTGTCATATACTCTACAGAAAGTTTAAAAAATATTATTAAGAAATGCTGCATGGGGCATATCTTAAGATTTTGATAAAATTATAACTACCGAACGAAATGATCTTTTCCTCCAATTGCAAATTCAAAAGGATTAGATGGATGTACAAATACTGTATACAAAGGAACTTTGCGGTCACTTTCTTTACATAGCAGCAGCCTAAAACAACATAATAACGACAGAAACAGCATTAAACATCATTTTATACCAACATTTCTTAATCTGAGGCCATCAACTTGGAGGGAAGAATATTAGAACTATTTATGAGTTTTTTTAACAGGGAATAGTACATCTTACATTTAAATTTGCAAATAAGTGAGGGAATCTTAAACGATTGTGGTTCTAAGATTTAACCACATTGACCAACAGGTTTGGTAGATCCTACCATAGTAGTAAAGTGGCAAAAGAAGTCCATAGCGAAGAAAAGGATGAGAGTCAGTGCCACTTACTTTCGAGGTTTGCTCGATCGCAGATCAATTTCAAAGACAGCTCCATCCTCCCCACAGCTTAAAAATGCATGAGGAGAGTCAGGTTCCAGAGCAAGCTAAAATATATGGATAATTCAAGAGAGCATCCAATTTGAATTAACAGAAGATATTCGAAATAAAGTTTACTTTATGAGCAGGACCACGATGATTTGCTAATCTTCTAGTACCTTTGCACACCCCAGTTGACGATAATTCGGCTAAACGTACTTGACCATCACGGGCACAGCTAACTATGAGACTGTCATTACCAAGAGGCATAAATTTTGCCTTCAAAGATTTAACAGAAAATTATTAGTTATATGAGAATAAAAACACCTGATCAATTTAATAATTGTATTTTCAGTATCACGGTTAACGTCTAACTTTGATCTACATCTACGCTTTTTATCTTTGTCACCAATCATGCAGTTAAACCGGTAGTTATGATTATGTATAATGAATCTAACAACTGGAAGGAAGATTATTATGATAATTATGATTACACATTAAGGTCAACATATGGCTAAATGCCGCTCGTAGTTAAGACGGAAATTAAAATCACTCATTCATCCTCAGATTTTGATGTTCAGCATTTTATGGATAGAAGTAACAGATATGCGAATGCTGCTGTAAGGTGTGGGGTGTCAGAATCAGGAATGACTATGTTGGGGGTACACAGTATTGGGGAACATTAACAGAAAAGATGAGAGAAATTAGATTAAGGTGGCATGGGCATGATATAAGAGAAGGACGTGGTTAGGTCCATCAAGAGTATGATGATAATGATGTGGATAGAAATGACATTTGGACACCCACAAATAGGTCCATCAGTTATCGTCTTTGCGATCTCCTAGGGGCGTAAGGAAACAATTGTATCCAGATTAATAAAAGTACAACTTTGACCTTCGTTTGGTTCCGTGTAGTCTGCTAACGATTTGGTGAAAACGGCAGTGCCCATAACACAAACTTGGTTACAACCATGTTACTATTGGTCTCTCAAAGTCTTACCGGTTTGAGAGCTTCCTCTCACACTTATTCACAACAATGTATTTCCCTTAGAACCAAAGGCCCTTGCAATTTCCATATCGAACTGAAACAAATCTGTTTCAGTCAGTATTGATCATGCAAGAGATCGTGACAGTAGACGTTTATCATTTGAGAGTACGGTGTTCAGCACTACCGTATTTACGGTTAGATTCAGTTGAGATGTCATACAACTTTAATCAAAATGGCGGATAAAATCCTTTTTAAACTCACCTGAAAGACATTACTTCTATGGCCGCTTTCATACGACAAAACGGGTTCACCACACGCCCAATCCCAAATAACAACAGAAAGATCATCAGATCCACTTGCTAATCGCGTCCCGGAACTATTAAAATGTAAGGTATTGACACAACCTTCATGGCGTTTAAGTTTATACATTAATTCTAGACGTTCAACCATATGTAAACTGCCATTAGCTCTCATTCGAAATAAGTCATTTGAGAAATTATTGCTGATGCCATATTGTCTTTTCACCACTTCAGGGCATAAAAACCACTTATGACTTGGTTTTTGCTTCATCACAACATCATCACTACCATTGTCATCTCCATCAGAAGAGCTATCACGAAGAGACGATGGTTCATCTTCGTCTTCATCAGATAATTCTTTACCATTTTCTGTCTTTCTTGTTTGGCAATGTTCCTCTTCGTCTAATACCTGTTCAGTACTATCCCTAGCGCTGTCATCCGAAAGGGTTCTAACCCGACGCCTTCGAGTAACCATTTCTTCATGGTGACCCGAATCCGGACTACTTTTATCACTAAGAGTTACTGGGTCAATTACAGGACACTTCCATGAATTTTTTGGATCGTCACCTTTCAAATCATTTTCAGTCGAAACATCATTACACATATCAGGTTCCTCTTCGTCGCCATTTCCTGTTTGGCGACTTTCATTACCATTGCTAATGTCATCACACGATAATTTGTCGACAGATATTCCACTATCATTTTTCTTCATTCGGCGTTTGGCAGACGGCGCTGATAAAGAATATGATCCGTGTTCTGTGTCATCACTACGAGAAGGATAACTAACAACTGAGTCGTTAGGACATTCCTGTTTATTTTCATTAATGTTTTTATCTTTAGCATTTTCGTTGGTGGTGCCACTTTCAGCAACATCTACATCCATTGCAATATCACTAACAGAAACCAAATCGTTATGTTTCTCATCTGTTGCCATTTTTTTGACTTAATACTACGAGTTTATGCCAATTTATAGCACATTATATCGAATCTGTGACATTAGGTTCAACGTTCAACAAACAGCACATCTTTCTTTACTCCTGAAAATAATCAAGTTAAATGTTTACTTTCACAAAATTGTATTAGCAGTGAGAGGTGTACATCTAAAATTGGCCTGAACCCTCTATTGCTAAATTTAGATAATATTGCAAAACGTTGCAACAAAAAACTTGTGAAGCAAGATGGGAAGTGCAACATTACTAATGGCGTAGTCTCCATCAAAAACGAAATTCATGAAATGTGCTTCTACGTTAAATATTACATAGTATCAATTTGACAGTTGTTAATTGAATGCAGAAAATATTATTACTACTATTAACAACAATTACATTACGCAAAAATCCATAAATAAAAATAAACTTTCGGCCATATTGCATACGTTACTATATTTTCAAAATTATTTGAAGTAACACTGAACAGCTGCGTTAATCAAAACATCCTTTCGCGAATTAGAAGACATGAAAGCTGCAAAATTCTTTAGCTTTAACTTAGCCCACACGTGAGAATGCATCAATAAGGCATAATGTACAAATTATTAATATTCCATACTTTTCTTGGATATCAAATCTCACCTTTTTAAATTCGTGCTTCATGTTTTTACTTCCTTTACTTCCATTTCAGTAACAAACTTCACATTCCAAGGGTCTTTTCGTTGAAATGAATTGAAAGCCAAACCCTACCGACACTATTCGGTATCTTACTAAGAATATTTCAATGTTACAGCGCTTCATCTAGAGAACGCTAATTTATGCGATTACAACCTTTTATTCGAGGTCATAAAGGATGTGAATTGATTTTAATAATAATGATTATTTACAGTATTTATTATCTGTATCTCGTAGAACTAGACTGACACTATCTTCGTGAGACGAAAAAGGGACATTCGGATAGCAGACCCGGGATATAGATGTTAGTTTATGTTGCTTTCGCCTCCATGTGCAACTGCAAAATTAACATTATAATGTTGGTACTGTATATACAGTATACCACTTTTATCCCATTCAAAGATCATGATTAAAACTGCGGTTTCGCTACTTTGGCATTGCAATTTAAACCACTGACACTGCTTCACAAAGCCACAGGTTAAAATACAGACTAAACACTGAGTCTAAGACACGAGAGTGTACTGTACATTTCCCCTCACCCTCTGAATATACAGTACAGCATCTTTGTTTCGTTGGTGTTTCAGGGCACTTCAACCAGATCTGACTTCAATTACAAGGTTATTAGAGCCCCGTCCACTGCATAATTCTAGTGCAGAGACTGCACAGACACTACACTAATGAGACGAATATTTAGTATTAGCCGTACCCAGTTCTCCCAACCGGCCACCCACGTTAGTACTAACTGGAATCGCGTTACTTAGCTTCAGGGATCAGACGAGAACTGGTGTGTCCAACGCAATAAGCCGCTCTCCAGTACAGTATCACTGCAAATACTGTAGTTGTATCGATTTCATCATCATCCTGGCTTTGGAGGGGTCTGGTCTGTCGGTTCTGGCTGTCCACTCTCGCCTACCACTCATCAGGTCCTCACCCCCCTCACACACACACATTAACATGCCTATTCGTGCAACCCGCTCCTAAGTCTGTTTTGATCTTTCCTGTCCCGGGTGCTTCCAATAACCTGGATCCCTGTTATGGACCTAATCAGTTCCTCCTTCCCTCTTTTCATCACATGCCCATACCATTTTAATTTATTCTGTCTCATCATTTCCGCGATGTCCCCCGCCCGCAAATTGCCCCTAATATGCTCATTCCTACGTCTGTCTGCTCCCTACATCCCACCCACGCCCCCTCTGCATCCGCCTTTCAGCTTCCTTCATTATGTCGTCATGGTTCTTTCTCGCTGCTCAACACTCTAGTCCACATAGCATAGCTGACTTAGCCACTGTCCTGTAGAGTTTCCCGGTGTAGAAGTTCGCCCCTTAGCGTCAGTGGAGTGCCCTAACGAACGGTAGCCAGCTGCGGAAGAGCACCGCCCAATATGTGTCCATTCACAGGGACAAGATGGGCACCCGATTACAGGCGGCTCATGTGGCAGACAAACCGAGACGGCTGCCTAGGGCGACAAATTTCAGAGGTGCTTCCTTGCCATACAGTCTAGCCGTCATTTAAAATGTTTATAGTCCTGAGGTTCCAAAATATCTCTGATTGGTGGGGGCCTTTTCTAAATATTGGCTTCCTTGAGTCGCCCTGTTGCAGAGGCAGCAGAGCAATAACAAAGCATTGGCAATGGGACAAATGCCAAGGACGTGAGGGGTGCTGGGACAATTTAGTAATGCATTAAATGGAATAGGGAGGCCTGTATCCGACCCTGCTATTGGCGAGAAAAGGGTTAGGAGTTTGCTGCCCGTTACATAGTAGAGAGGGCTCATTTGTATGCAAATGCCATCATAACACTACACGGGACCTCGGTTTTTCTTGTCATCCGAAGGAAGGCGAGGCGCACTTGGGGCTTCCTTTCATTATTATAATGTACTTCATAAATGGTAAAGTAATGCTTTCTTATTTAGCCTACTTTCATTCATGAATTAGCCCAGTGAATAAACATAGAATGCATAAGTCATTCAAGGGCTTAAAATTTATAGCGACATTTTATCTGCAATATTGTAATACTAACCTAGTGTCCAAAATTTTATTTGAAGCAGTTAAGCTGTCCAAAATACTGGAACATTAGCTGCTATATAAATTAGTTTTACTTTGCTGTCAAGTGCACCACTTGATGGTGAATTAGGTTTGGGATCACATGCTTCTTAGGATAACTTGGCCGTTTTCCACGCTCTTTAACCGAATCTAGCTACCAGTTGCCAAATAATGTTTCCAAGCTATCCAAGCATGTCTCAAATATATAAAGCATTACGAAAAGTGTAATAACGGCTCGCACCTCATGATTTGAGTGTTAAGGTGCAACTTGAGTAGGCCGCCCACGGAAAAATCTAGTATCCTAATCTAGAAACCATTTCTGGCAGTCCTAACTTTGCATGCTAGGCCGGTCCCAGACACTGGGGAATGCACCATGACTCAATCCGGAAATCATTTCCATTACACATGCTCAATAGTCGTCTCACGAAACTTGCGAAGGGTCCTGATTGAGTAAATCATTGATTATCCACTGGTGGAACGGGAGAGGAGATCGATAACGTATTCTGGCGATGGCTCTTCTCGAATAAAATTGACTAAACTCTAAGCCCCGATTTCCGTTTGTCTCCATTTGGAAAGGAAATATGGTGCCCAATAGTGGGCCAAGTTCAGGATCGCCCGTAGAGGGGTGCGAATGGTTCGAGCGGACAAGGTCTCGCATCGCTGACTGACTCTGTAAAACGAAAATGGTTTTATTTTTTGCTACAACCCCAATATCGACAGGCCATGAGCCTGACTACCGTTGCATTGTAGTTATTGCGCAAAAGGTCAGACACCCTGCAATATTATAGCCAACAAAGCATTAATTTATCTGCCAAAAATTTCTGTTGTGATTGTGTAATGCGGTGTTGGAACAGTGGGGTAGGCCGGCATCCCCCCACAAACAATTCAGCAAATATTTCCTGCGGGCTCCAGACGCCCGGCTGGGGTGCCCCAGTCAGAGCATGTTCATTTGTTGTTGTTTGTTGGTGTCTTCCGGCTCTTCAACTACAAGGTCATTAGAGCCCCGTCCACAGTGTAGTTCTTCTACAGAGACTGCACAGGAGACACTACACTAATGCGACGATTTTTGGATACTAGCGGTACCCAGTTCTCCCAAACGGCAACCCATGTCACTACTAACTGGGGTTGCATTGCTTAACTTCAGTGATCAGACGAGAACTGGTGTGTCCAACGCAATTTGCCGCTCAGCATGTTCAATGGACCCGCAGACCCGACCCTGCCACAGGCGGGATAAGGATATAATGATGATCTCCAATATCGACCAACCCCAGGGAAAGGGCTGCCTCAGGAAACTGGAAAACGAATTACAAAAAAAAGGTCAACAAATGCCGGCACTCTATGGCCCGCTATCTAACACCGGCTCTCCAATACGGTACTCCACAGCCGATACTCTGAGATCGTCTCTCTATTGCCGGCACTTTAAGGGTGGTTTTCTATGACCTGCACTCTAAGATCGGAGTTCTCTTCATCACAGTTCATTCATGAGTCCTGGCTAGCTTCCTTCTTTCCTTCTTCGCCCTCACTTATTTCTTGACCTCCGTTTCGGTCTCTAAAGCATTCTTGTCTTCTTGTCCCGTCCATTTCTGTTCTCCTTTCTTTCCATGCTGTCCGTTTCGACCAACTGGACATTTATCAGTTCTCGTTAAAATTGAATTATGAAGTCTATTCCTGTGATAAGGAAGACATTTTGCAGGTGGCCCACACACGTACTTGGATCACATTAGTCCAGAGGTGACCACCTACACATTGGTGGGTTTAAGAATTACAGTACACTGCTGTTTATCATAAAGTCCTTTCGCTCTACCATTATTTTGGCTTTGGCCCTGAGTTTCGCTTTTGAAGTCAAGCTTTCATTGATAAATAGCTTTCACTCATTATCTGAAATCTAATTTCAGACACAGCCACTGTTTGTCACTTAGCCAAGAGCCTGGAACATAGTGGAAAAGAGATAGACTTACCTCGGTACTTACCATTACTGGATAGGGACATTCATGTATTACGCTAAAGCTTGTTAAACGTATGGCCGAAGAATTTGAATTTCTTTTACTTTGCGGAAATAACTCACAAGGCCAGGTACGGGTGTGTCCTTGGGCTCTACTGTTTTCAGTTATTCAGATTCCAGATGACAATGAATTCAATTTAATAGAAATTTGGATAAAATTATACATGTTTAGGTGCATCTTATTAGGAACTGAAAGTAATTTTTTAAAGTCATTTGAATAATTTTTTATTTATAAACATCTTATGCTATACATATATGAATTGCACGCGATTGATGCGAACTTTTTTTAATTCAAGCTTTTAAGACAACATATTCAAATTTTTAAAAGTCAAATTCAGTAAGTACTGAAATGTATTTTCCTCATTTTGGGGCTAAAACCTCTCTCAGTGATGATTTGAATCCACACAATTATTTATTACCAGAGTTTGCTGCACATCAGAAAATGTCCACAAATATTGATATTTACACAAGCTCTTTTTGCATTTAAATCTAGGCAACAAGAATTTTAAGGTAGATATTAAAAAAATTGAAATTATACAATCAACTGGCCGCCTTAACAACACCCATTTCTAGAGTTCATGTGGGGGTCAACAAGAAACACTGAAATGAAATGTCATCTGACAGACTTCAAACTACAAAAGTCGTGTGAAATCCGTTGAGTATTTGCAGAAATTGCCAAAGAATAAGCAAATTTGTTATAATTTTTATATTAAATGATAAAATATTGCATTTTCCGGATACATTATGTTGATAAGAAGATGAATGGGTGTCGAGTGTTTGATGAACATGTATAGGTTCTAACTGTGGTTTCACTTCAGGACATTGCTCTAAATAATTTGCAGCATCACTGAGGAACATCTCTTTTACGTCGTTTCCAGAATGTCCTTCGATGGCCTGCACATTGAAGTCTCCTTCATTACCTTGTATCGCCTGTGTAGATTCTTGAAATTCACTATCAATCTGATTAACTGGTGGAGGTGTACAGGTAATATTATCCCATTCACGATGACTATAATGATTTTTGACGCTATAAAATTTCACCATTTTCAGCATCCACTTAATTCTGCAGTCGCAAACGAACTGGTTACCTGAAACTAACAACAACAAAATAGATAAGTTATGACTCCAACTTATAAATAACCAAATCTAGGGCACACCATACTGGATGGTCACAAATAACCTCCGCACAAGGTGGTGACACAATCTGTAAGTACATTTGTCAGAGTAACAGGATTCGCTGCCATACCAACGGTGTTCACTATTTTGGTCCAGGTTTGCGCTTACACCGGCCTTCATAGCACAGTTGGTAGTGTGCTTGTCTCTTGAGTTCATGGTGGGCAGAGTTTAATTCTAAGGCCAGCAACTTCTCTTGGGCGATATATTTAGGTCTGTTTGGTTATTTCACCCAATGTAGAAAGGGTGTTTTGTTCCGTGCAGATGACATCGTAATCGTACACACTGTGCAGCTTCTCTCTCGTCTGCTAAAGAAGTCATCTGCCTCGACCAGGGTCAAACCCCCAACTGAGGCTAACCATTGAGCCACCGAGACAGACAAAATATACTCAACATGGTAGAGATAATTTTGCCCAAATTAAGCTTTCATGACCCACGCAGACCTATCAGAAGTGCATGAATTGAAAAGACTACTACTTATTTATTCAAATCTTTCAACTTATGCTTTTGTAACCTCATTTTCCACATAAAATGGGAGAGTTACTCACAAATTTAAACATCCTGACAGAAGAAAATAACGACCAAGCACTAAACAGCATTTTTTGTGTCCAACTACCGACATGATCTAATAAATTCTAGGATTGCTAGAATTCAAAGATAATAAGTCAAGAAGCTACTGAAGAGTAAGGATATATCCCACTACAAACAAATTCTACCAACTCGTAGTTAAACTTGAAATGTAGGGTAGATGAGCACATAGACCACTAAGACCAGCCTCGGTGGCCCGACAGGTAGTGTACTCGATTTACAGCGCCAGTGGCTTCTTTCGGGCGAGAAGCCCTGAGTTCACCTTGCAATGGGATGAGAAGTAAAACCGAAGTCCAGTGTGGTGTACGATGGCATTTGTACGTCAAAGAACCCTCTCTACTATGCAACGGGTAGATGAGGCAAAAATTTCCAGATATAGGAACTCGTCCCCCTGGCGTCGATGGAGTGCCCCAACGAACAGTAGACCGACGATAAATAAGCATAGGGATTGCAGCTTTGGTCGGCAGGCTAAGGAAAAATACCGTCCAATGTATCACCCTTGTAAGGGACACCATTCAGAGGTACAAGATAGACACCCTACCATAGGCGTGGAAAGGGTTAGGAGTTGCTTTGAGCACGTAGACCACTGAACCGGTGGTCTACGTTGCTAGTTATGACAGATGCATCAGGATTAACTAATAAAGTTTTCAAAATACCGGTACTAGAGTTGTAGATTTCTTGTAGTAGAACCTCTCCAAATTTGTGATGATCAAAAATTTCTTTTGTTCATCAATAACCCTTTACCCGCCTACGACAGGGTCGTGTCTCCACTTTTGTCCCCCTTGAACACATGAGCGATCTGTTGGACGGTATTTTGCGTGGTGTGTAAAACGTCCAAGAGAAGGAGCTCGCCCACTGACGAGGGTGAAAGAAGGGGCTTCCTTGAAGAAAAGAAATCGCCCGACGTCAAATAAGCATGGGGTAGAGACATTAGGTAGGCAGACAGCTACAGTTCGCCCATGTGTCCACAATTACGAAAAGGGTTTGGAATGACGATGTGTATATTGCATAAGCAAAGCAAGCAACTACTGACCCTTTCCCGCCTACGGCAGGATCGGGTATCATCTCTGTCCCTCTGGATGGACATATGGGCGGAATTTTTAAGCAGCCGACTGCAGACCAAGGCTGAAACCCCTATGATTATTTATCGTCGACGTACTGCTCGTTGGAGCACCTCACCGACGCCAGGAGGAGAACTCCTATACCTTGAAATTTTGCCGCACCTATAGTAAAGATGGTTTTTTGACGTACAAATGACACCGTGCATCGCAAAGGGCCACGACTTTGCTTCCCATCCGACGGGAAGCGCAAGAAGCCAACCCATCTCGACTCAGTATAGAACCTAAAACTACTGAGGCAGTAGTAGAGCACGCTACCCATTGCGCCACCGAAGCAGGCCTGTTGTTTATACTGTACGGTATGTTAAAATTACTTGAATTTGTTAAACCTTAATGGTTTAGGATTTGAGGATCATTTGTGTTTATTCATTCAACGCTTTAATATGGCAGTATATGGACTATGTCAAACTGCTGCAACGCAAGACAACTGACACCGTTAGTGTCTGAAAAATACAAGTGCAAATTTGTATTTCTAAACCAGGCCGAGAATTTCATGGCTGTCCAAACTTATAAACATTACACGATATTTGGTAGGACGCTTAGCGTGTATCCCAACGAGAAATGTCCCAGATTGTGCTATGTCTAGCCAAGTGGCTCTTGAGTTAAGATCTTGATTAAAGCCAACCTTGAGGACAGGCATATACAATACAGTTGGTGGATGGCACATAGAAGAGAAATAAAGAGAAATTAAACAATCCTCTCAGGGCGTCTCAGTGGGTCAAAAACACAGAAACCAATGTGCAAGTATGTGGAAAAGTGAAATAAGACTGCTTTCTGTGTCACTTGTGTATGGAAAGGAATCGAGTTATTTGGAAGCCTTACTGGAAAAATTTAAAGACTATACCGTTTTTTGGTGGGGTTAAAAACCATTTTAACGTCCCATGTCAACTTTGCATCAGAAGCACGTCTATCCCATATTGTAATCCGATTAAATCAAGGTATAATCTAGTAATGGGAAATTCTTCATAAGTAGGCCTACTTAATAACACATGAGAACATGAGAAACATTCCTTTATGGTCGCCAAGCGTTCTCGGTTTTGGCTTTTGTTTGGACCGTGTTGGCTTTTCCCTTCTTCTTTTATTATTACTTTTATTGGGCTTTTGCCCTCATTTATTGTCACCATGATGGAATGGCACTTTACACCCCACCATGGTATGACCGTCTTTCTGGGCCCTAATGACCACTGTAGTTGAAGGGCCCTAAACCCCCAACCGACAACAACATGCAACCCTCTTTGGTTGCCCCAAAACCATGACTAGCACCAGTACTGGAGTAATAGCACGGATTTATCGGGTTGACAGATGCCAATATGTGTACGTTTTTGTAGCGAAGACAAATTCAGGATTTGGACCAAAGTCTTATGGCACCTCTAAGTATTCTAACCAAGGCACTAAAATTATTTAGTCCGGTCGTGGACAAGGTGGGTGCTTTCAATCGAAAGGGGAATCTGAATTACTCGATTAATTTCATGGGTTGGGGAGTAAGCCAAGCAGCCATAACAGGACGAACCCGTAGGAGATGAGGAGGTAGGTGAAGAGGCATAGGAGAGGGGCGATTTGCAGTACCCAATGTTCTTTTCCAACCACTTATGTTGATACTAACGTGGACTTGCGTTGCTTAACTTCAGCGATCTCACGGGAACTGGTGTGTCCAACGCAACTTGGCTGCACGAATCTTAACTGGGCTTATGGGAGCGGCTGTATTGCGTTGGACATACCAGTTCTCATCTGATCCCTGAAGTTCAGCAACGCAACCCCAGCTAGTATTGGCATGGGTGACCGCTTGAGGCAGACTCCGCATTAGAACTACGTAGTGGACGGGGCTCTAACAACCATTGCAGTTGAAGGGCCCTAAACACCAAAGAAACAAACTGTGCCTATCTTCCATCTCGAATGAAAGGTGAAGTATAGTGAGTTCCAACTGCACATTAAAGAACCCTTTCATTGAACTCTTGCGTTTGACACACCAGTTGTCGTCAGATCACTGAAGTTAAGGAACGCAGCCCAAGTTAGTACTGACATGGGTGGTCGGTTTAAAATTTGGTGCTGTTAATTTCCCCTCTCCTACATCGTCTACTCCTACCCCTCCTCTCACCCGTGAGCAGCCTCCACAATGTTCGGTCCGTTTTGGCAGTTTGGCCCGTTAGTCTAACATACTAATACTAACATACACGGAAAAGTGTGCAGATGGGGAAAGTGAGTTCCATTCCCAGTTGTGGAGACATGTTTATATCACCACTGCTGTTCTTGTCATCTCTTTCTGAATAGTGTTTTGAGGGATGTTAGGATGTTGTACGCGATATAAAATAGTGCTATTATTATTTTTCACTCCATTCAGGGGTGCTCAACAGTTTACCACCTAAGATTTGTCTCAATAAATGCGCTCCTTTTATCAACTACCAACTGACGAAAGTGTCACTTTTAAGTTCAATCCACTCATTTCCGCATTGTTAGTTGGAAAGGAAATTTTTTTCCTCTATGATATTTATAGAAAAATCCGGTATACAATATATAGTCAAGGCGGGGAAAATATTTTAGTGTGTGTCTGTGTAGGAACCACTCTTATTTCCGTCAGGCGTCAAAAAGACATCTAAACACTGTTTAAATCAAAGGAGAAACATTCAACTCTCAAATCCATTATTGAAAGTAGGATGCTGAAGACAGGGTTAAATGTCTACTTGTGAGCTGACTGCATTCAAGATCTGAGTCGTTTCTTGCTGAAGCGAAATAGGCTACTACCATTGTTGTGCATAAAAATTAGATAAAAACCGCAGAAATCTGGCAAATGTCTCAATATTCCTTTAACATAATTGTTAAATATTGTATATATATCTAAGAGAAAAAAAAAGAGGTATTCAAATACTGTGTTAGATCTCTTCAAGAATAGCTCATAAACCTACATATTTCAAAAATGAAGGGTTAGAAATGGGCCATTGCCAACAGAAATTTTAAACGGAGAGTTCATTTGAATATATAATCATCTAGTATCACTGAATTCTGCATAGAATGTTGTCTAGCATCTAAATGAGATGATCTTCAAGGCAGAGAGAAAGAGAGAGGAGGCACTAGTCAGATCAAGAAATGAAAACAAATGGCAACTATGGCCATAAAAGACTATAATCTCAAATATCAAATGATTCATACTGAAAGCAATATTACCCAGATCTCAATCTATTTCAAGAGTATAAAGTCTTTGCATACCAATTTAGATTTTGGTGGATGAGAATGAGGAGGAGGAGGAGAGGCGGAGTAGGTCGTAGGTGTCAAATGTCGCAAAAGGAATAATATTAATACAGCTTACGAAATGTTCAAAACAGCATTAAAGAGTCTTGCTTTACAAACACACATAGCATTTCCTTTACAAATGTAAGTGATATTAAGGAAATGCCATTCAATAAAATTTGAAATAACTTAACAAGAAACTTTCAACAATAGATGAATACTAAATTAGAAACGTCTCATATTTCTAATTGCAGCTCTTCATCATCAGACAGGATATCATAAAACCTTAGTCACCGGCCACAATGAATCATAAGACCGAAAAAATAATTCCACGACTTTCAAAGTTGTATAATAAATCAATTTTAAAAATATAAATTCGTAAACTCTCCTACCGCAACTATTTTAGAGATATCAAATCAAACCTGCAAACTAGAGGCGTTAAACCAAACTGAAAAAAAAAGAACCAAAAGCCGCATGGGTTGCTAGAAACGTCCCATATTGGAATAAGCAACTACATACAGTCCCTGGCCATATTAATGTGACCACCAGCTAATATCCAGCTGCAGAGGCATCGCTAGGGCTGGCGTCATGCAGTGTAGTGACGCCATAGTGTCACCCCCTCCCTTCAAAAAAGCTGCTCTGTTCCATCTTCTGTTCTGGTGTCACTCCTTTCGTCATGGTGCCAGTGGTGTCACCCGGGGCGGCCCACACTCCCTTAGTGACACCACTGTCCAACTGCAAACCACTGAGACCGCCATTGACCATGGACGGCCTCCCACACCATCAGAAAGGCATCAGAGGAGGGAACAGCAAAGCCGGTGTCTTCTAGTAGGTGGGCCGCCTGATGGGCATCGGGATCTGTCCTCTCGTTGGACACAATGCCAACATGCCCTGGGACCCACATAAAAACTCCTGTCTTGTCCTGCTTATATATTATAAGAAACAACTCGTGCACAGCCTGGATGATGGGACGTCTGCCATAAAGGGTTTGCAACAGCTGAATAACTAAGTATCCAAAAGTACTGTATTACAAAAATATTGCAAATTCAGAAAATGTCTAGTGGTCACATTAATATGGCCAGGGACTGTAATAGTTCTTCTTTTCCTAACTTGTTGCCTTCCTATCAGGCGCTGGTGGGAAGCAGCAGAAACAGAATGGCAGAATAAAAGGAAGACAGAAAGCAGAGGGTAAACAGCTGGGCAGTTTTTTTTTGCTTTTTTGGAGGAGGTGTAATGCGTTTGCCAGCAGTTGGACACTAGCTGGCTGCTGACCTCGTAATGCGCAATCTTTTCAATCACCTTTTTACGAAACGTAAGGTTAGTATTTAATCTTATTTTCATTCATCGTCAGTTCTTGCCTGAACCCCATCCACGCATTTACTGTCTGTGAATGTAAAAATGATACTCAGGCGCGGATCCAAGGGGGGGTTTTTCGGGTTGCAACCCCCCCCCCCCCCCTAAATTTTGGGTCAACATTGACACTGACAAATGAAAATTGCGTTTCCAATCACTGCCTATGACTCAACCCCCCCTCCGACGAAAATCCTGGATCCGCCCCTGTATACTGTATAGTTCATCCACATACCCGACATTGGTTTTCACTTATTTTCTGTCAGAAGGTCCACTTTAGTTGACCACCCCATATAAGGAAAGTCACCGACCTTGGAGAGAGTCGAGCCTGAACGTAGATTGTGAGCTCAAGTGGCAAAGGCTCTCTGCCAATTGATACATGGAGAGTGCTATAAATATATACAGATAAAATACGAAATTGTCCCAGACACACGCATCCCGGATTACTCAGCAATGCGCCAGAAAGAGGGGCGGGGAGAAATGGCAAGTTCCTACACCTGGGGATTTCTCTGATCCCCATGTAGATTTTTCCCCACTAAAAACAGGATTTCTTTGAGTGCAGTTGTCACATCGTACACACCACGCAGGACAACGGTTTTATTTCCCATCCAACAACTCTTGAGCTCATGGCTGAGGTGGGTAACTTCTTTCGGGAAAGAAGAAGTCACAAGTGCGCCTTCCTTCGGAATGGAAACGAAGCAGTGGTCCAGAGCGGCTTATTCTGTTGGACACACCAGTTCTCGTCTGATCACTGAAGTTCAACAACGCAATCCCAGCTAGTACTAACATGGATGACCGCTTGGGAACACTTGGTACCGCTAATACCCAAACATCGTCGCATCAACGTAGTGTCTGTGCAGCCCCTGCAATAAGAACTACGAGTGGACCCCACTTTTCATCCCAAACTTGAATCTTGAAACAAAGTTGTTGTTTATTGGTGTTTTAGGGCCCTTCAACTACAAAGGTCATTAGAGCCCCGTCCACAGCATAGTTCTTATGCTGAGACTGCACAGACACTACACTAATGTGACGATTTTTCGGTATTAGCAGTACCCAGTTTTCCCAAGCGGCCACCCATGTCAGTACTAGCTGGGGTTGCGCTGCTTAACTTCAGTGATCAGAAGAGAACTGGTGTGTCCAACGCAATTCGCCGCTCAGGGCTGGTTGGAGATAATGGGCTTGTGAACATATCCATCACGACGAACACGAAGTTTGAAAGTGCGGGACCCCTCCGAGTGCAGGGGGAGCGGCTGTATTGCGTTGCGTTTGGGTATTAGGGCTGTCCTTCACCGGGTGCTACGCAGTAGTTCCAACGAAACAAAAAAGCCCTTCCTACTCCCGGTACATTATCTTCAGCAGTAAAGAAGCCGATGATAAATAATCAAACAAACCTATTTTACAGAAGCCGCATTTGGTGGTTTCATTCCCTCTCACTTTAGAAAGAAGCCACTGACCTCAACCAGAGTTGAACCTGTGATCAGGTGCCTACGAGTCAAGTAAACTATTACTAGTAAGAATATATCAAGATAAGGTGCTTAGGGCACTATCACTTGATTATGAGATAGATGCAGTATTTCGACGAATGTCGATTAATAAATTTGAGATTAAAATAGCAGTGGGAAATAAATAGCTGAGGAGAATTCCATCAGCCTATTTTCAGCATCACCATCTCTGACTCAGCTGAGTGTTGCTGAAGAAATTTCAAGTGAAAAAGACATCGCATTTATTTGCATTGTCAAGTGAACCATAAATAAATACAGTATATCCTACAGAAGGCATCAACATTTTTAATGACTGTATCAACATTTTTACAATATGACCTTAATGTCAACTGAGTTGAAATCACTCATTTAACAAGTGCACTCCTGAGTGTGCACATGGGTGTAAGAAGGAAGATGAGAAAGAGGAGGTCATGAAGGAAATAAAGATAATAGTTAAAACTGTATAACTTTAAACCGATTTTTAAAGATCGAAGGAATGTAGATTTTTCAGCAAAGCAGCAGCCAAACTGCAAAACAGTGCTATGCTATTCAGATTTAAAAGACCTGCTTTAAAATCACCAAATTTGGCGACTGGTCACATAATACTTTCAAAAGGGGGGGGATGGAGCCATTAAACCCAATTCTTAAATTAATCTACAGTCTTTTCTTCTGTTCAAAATAGCTCAAGCACATTAGAGCCATTAGCTAAGGTCTAGTCTTGCAGCTTCTTAAGACGTTATTTACTCTGCACAGTTGTACTTGTGTCTGTCCAATAGTAGTAATATATTGTGATACAATTCACTTTTATTTGACACGTTTGGAAACGGTTCCACGCCTTTCTATATTTCGACGGATTCACCTTCAAGGATATAGCCCACCAGATCAATTAATTTATGTGCTTGATTCCTACTAAGTCTCGAGTTTAAGGTGCGCAGGTCCGACGAAAGTGATTCCCTCCTAGAGTAACTGCAATTGGATGGAAAGAAATTGTGGATCCATGAAGAGAGTGCCCCACCCTAGCTTGCCGTCGGATGCGATAAAATGCTTCTACCCTAAATGGATGTGTAGATGGATCACTCTTTCTAACGAGATCCATTTAACCGGCCCAAATATTGATCCACTGTCCTAATTTCAAAGGTTGCACATTGCATATTGTCAGCTCTTGAGATAAAACTCCTGTGGGGTATTTAGGTGCATGTTTCTCTTTATCATTCCATCTAAAAAACCTCAGTAGGAAACTTAGGACCAGAAACAACTATGATCGCCGAAGACTAAAAGTATCTTGAAATTTGGGATGTTACTCAGTTGCACCCAAGTCAAAAGCGAAAGTATTACTATGTGTACAAGCTGAAGTGTAGTAGACATTACGTGATCTGAACTGCTGATGACCAACGTCCACGATTTTGGTTAACGACTTTCATATCCAATTCACATGGGATTCTGTTGGTGGTCTACCACAAGTATTCACCACGATCTCTATCTGTAGTGGTCAGTATTGGCGATACTTGAGGACATTGATACTGCCTAGGTGTTCCTGTTATTACAGTCACACATTTATCGATCCTGTGCGAAATGAGGTGGCATGAAGCTCAAGCGTAAGGATGTTAGAAATCTTGGTAAATCGTTCCGTGCTCTAAACAGAATTGGATGGACACAAAAGGGCCATAAAATCTAACTGGGAGGAGATAGTTTCATGTACGCAATTGAGGTATGCATGGGCCCATCTAGAACAGCTTTGATTGGAAGTGGGAGCGGCTGTATTGAGTTGGACACACCAGTTCTCGCCTGATCACTGAGGTTAAGCAACTCAACCCCAGCTAGTACCAGCATGAGAGACCGCTTGGGAACACTGGGTACTGCTAATACCCAAAACCCTCGTAACAACGTAGTGTCTGTGCAGGCTCTGCATTAAAACTACGCAGTGGACGCGGCTCTAATAACCATTGCTGTTGAAGGGCTCTAATGACCATTGCTGTTGAAGGGCTC